>PVKU01005628.1:0-119422 GCA_004027475.1 Anoura caudifer | reverse complement strand
GTTTTCCTCCCATCTCTGTTGGTTCCACATGCATCTTTCTTCATTTCACTTATTGTAGCCTTCATTTTTTCATCTAGTTTGTGACCAAAATCAACCAATTCTGTGAACATCCCGATCACCAGGGTTTTGAATTGTGCATCTGATAGGTTGGCAATCTCTTCATCGCTTAGATAAATTGGCTCTGGGGCTTTGATTTGTTCTCCGGTTTGAGCCATTTTCATTTCTGGGTTTTTTTTTTTTGGTCTAGTCGCGGCTGTTACGTAGTGAGGGGTGGAGCCTCAGGTGTTCCCCAGGGCGGGACAGCCCAGTCGCTGGGTAGTGACGCTGTACGTGGGGGCGGGGTCTGAGAGGAGATAATGGCGGTTGCTTTACTCACTCTCCAATTCCAGTCCCTTTCACCACCGCTTCCCCTTTGCCTGGATTATCTGTGCGCCAATGTGGGACCACCCGGTCAGCCAGCCGCCTTGTGCGGCCTCACTGGTTCTGCACAGTTGCCGCCCCGGGCCCGGGGTCTGCTAGTCGCCGCCTGTGCACCTGGGGGCTGCCAGCTGCTGCTGCCTGCGTGCCGGGTCCGCACCTCTGCTTTTTCCTGCCGCGACTCCGCCCCTCTTACCGGTCTGGATGAATCGTTATTGGACTTCCAAACAGTTCGATTTTCTGTGAGTTCTGGTTGTTTCCTTGTTTCTAAATCTTTGTTGTCCTTAATTTTGGTTGTGAGAGGAGGCACAGTGTGTCTGCCTATGCCTCCATCTTGGCCAGAAGTCACAACACAAAAGTTCTTAAAGAAAAAAGTTTGATATTGGATGTGTTCCCCAGAAAATCTTGGCAATAAAAGCTTTTATTTTTGTAAATGAGAGATCGATATCTAAATTATTTTTCAGTATTGTACATTTTAAAAATGGATTTATTTTTGTTTACCACCAAAAACTCATGATAAAACATTGCATTATTTTCAGTTTGCCTTATTTTATATATTAGAACTCAGTTATTCTTGTATTAATTATTGTCACTTAAATAAAACTAACTCAATATAAATATTTTATTAGTTTTAGGTTGAATTTCAAATCCACAAACATTTAATGGCTATGGTGATAAAGATTGTAGTTTGATATTTTAGAATTCTGCTGTATAATTCCCTGATCCAGTGAATTATAGAAAATTACCATACGCTTACTCTTCTCCTGTACTATTAGATAACTGATTTTAAGAAATTTAACAAAACAACCACTATTCATTTACTTTATGGATGCAAATTATGAAAGCACAATAGTTGTCATATTACAGTAAATATTAGAGTGAAACTTCTGAATAAAAAGAAAACAAAAAATTGCTAAATTTATGGAACATTAAAACATTTTGATTATTTATCCAAATGCATAGTTGCTGTCTAAAAAATTTTTAATTTTTCTTGTTCCATTTTTTAAATTATATATAACAGAACAATGTCTATTTAGTTACAATATATAACAAACAATACTTAAATATTGTTTTAGTATATATATTTAGTTGTATATAACAAACAGTATCTAAAAATGCACAAATCTTAAATGTAAAGCTTAAAGAGTTGTCACTAAGTGAATAAACACATCATTATCATAACACCCCAGATCAATTAGGGGTTGTTATCAGTAACCCATATCACCTGGTTTGCCCCTCACAATAATGGAGTCACACATTTATGCGATTAGCCTCTGTCCTGAGGACATTCGGGGTGTTTCAGTTTGAGGTGTTTATGAACAATGCTGTCTGAAAATCTTTTACATGTATGTATTTTGCACATATATGTGGATTTGCTTTAGGTGTACATGGACTGGAACCGCTTGGCCATAGGCACATCTATGTTCCACTTTGATAGTCAGTTTTCCCAAAAGGTTGCCACGGTAACCAACAGAGTGTAGATATGATTGTTCCGCACACTCTCCAAGTCTTGGTAGTTTCTGGTTTCAAACCTTACCTGGAGAGCTGTATCTTATTGTGGGTTTAAGTCAGACTTCCCGACGAATGATTATGTTTAGCACTTTTCATTTGTTTTTTGGCCAGAGAAATTTTTTTGTTGTTGTTGCTTTTACTAAAACTCTTCCTTTTCCACCTCCTCCTCCGCATCATCATCATTATTACTAGTGACCACTATTTGCTAAAGCGTAATGAATCAAAGACCACCAGGAGAAAGCCTGTATGTAGCCTGACAAGGTCCATTTTATGACCGGGTACAACACGGGACAGAACTCCAAGGGAACCACAAAATGCCCTGCACGAGAGAGATTAGAGAGACATCTTTTCCAAGGTTTGGCTTCTCACCAGTGATCCTTGGGAGAGTCAAGAAGAGGCGGGAGTCAGCGCCGCACTGGTCCATTTCTCTGAGGTGGGGAGAAGCAGGGATTTGCAGGGGCTTGGGTGCTGTCATGAAGCAAAGTCCAGTTACTGATGAGGTCTCACCAGTAACGGATGGGACTGGGCAAGTGGCTGAAGGGTGTCATTAATAAGGAAGCAATTGTCGTCGAAGGAGTGGGTCACTGGAGTATGTCACGGTTGCTGCGTGACCTTGGGAAAAACGACACTTGCAGTTAATTTTGCAGCTGGGTTTATCTGTGTCTGTTCCCCCTGTGTGATTAATGGCAGGGCTGCGGTTTCTGTTTTTCAGTCCAAGTTCATTTTCACTCTTTTAAGCCCAGACAGGTTTTTATTCTTTCATTATCTATTCCGCAGACAAGTCTTTATTGCAGTATCATTTCCTATTCTCTGGCTTTCCCTTTTCTTCTCTTAATAATGTCTTCTGATGAACACAGAGCCTCAATTTTAATTAAGTGAAATTCATTAATTTGTAGTCGGAGTTAGTGTTTGGTGTGTCTTTTCAGAGAAATGCTCCCTTGGGCAAAGTTCGTGAAGGCATTTTTCTATACTATCTTCTAGAAGATTGATTCATTTAACTTTCGCATCAAGTCTACAATTCATCTGGAATTGATTTCTGTATACAATGTAAGGTAGGGATCTGGATAATGAGATTCAGTTTTTTTCCTTTTTGCATATAAATAGCCATATTGTCCAATAACTTTTATTGGGAAGATTATTCTTTTTCGCTGTGTAACAGGGGCTTTTTCCTCACCAGTCAGGTGACTGTGTATATAGGTGAGTGGTCTGTTTCTGTTCTCCATTCTTTCCCATAGGTCTACTTAATATCCTTTTACGAATATTGCACCGTTCTATTAACTGTAGCAATGTCATAAATCTCAGGCTTAACTGAAGTAACTCCTCTAACTTTGTTCTCATCTTCACGGTGCCTGACTGGAGACGATCCAGGCCAACATTTAGTCACAGGGCACAGGGTTTGTTGTAATATTTTCCTCCACTCAAAGTACCCTAGACTTTTCATGAAAATTAGCTAGATCTCACCCCTTTAAATCTTTGCCAATCAGGGATTTTGGAGAGTGACAATGTTGAAAGAGTCACCTACAAATTTATTGTGCCATAGTCTCTTATTAGTATTTGTCTGAGCACTTGACCTTTGCCTAAAGAATTCACGTGGGGCAGCTTCCCTTGATGAGGCGAAGGAGACACGGAAGCATGCAAGGAGACGGGGCCCTCTCCCTTTCCCCTTGTTCTCGGCACCTACATTCCTGGATGTGCACCCTCACCGGTTTCCCAGAGTCAAAGACTTCCATGTTAAATGCTCAGTCTTCAGTGCGCACACCTGGGCAAGAACAAACTTTTCCGTCCTGTTTACACTGCCTCATCTTTCTCTTCCGCCCTGAGCTTCAGCCCAGTACGCTCTGAACCAGGTTTCCTTGCATCTCTGCCATGTGGCCGGTCCTCCCTGTGAAGCTAATTGACAAATGCTCCCCACCGGTAAATTTAATCACAACTCCCGAAGTGAGGGAGCACATTCAGAGGGCGATCATTAGTTCTGAGTCCGTTGTGCTTTTACTGCGAACTGATAGGTGACCAGACCTAATTTCTTCTTTTTAATTTTAATATACACTTACGTCAGCTGAACCTAAACATTGTCCCATGTGCCTTTACTCTTTCTCGTTACAGCAACAGCTACTTAGTAAACATTATCTACTCTTCCTAGGGTTTCTCCTAGATGCCGGAAGTGTACAATCATGTATTCTACGTCTGACCATTCGTAGCTTAGTTGAAAATAAATATGTATTCAAATGGAGGATAAGTATGCAGTTGCTTTATTAAAATTGCAAAGTCTGGTAGACACATGTGCACTAAACCTTTGTGCATTTACATTTACCAGGCTTTTCAATTTTAATAAAAGATTATGAAAATAAAATTATAACCATTAAAATTCCGGAATCATTCTGTAAATCAGGCATGAATTGGAATTGGTAGGAAGTCTTGCGAAGAAAACCCCTCTTTCTTTATGATCTAGTGCCTGAACATGTAATGATAACAAAATTATTACTGGCAGAAAAAAATGAGTTAACATTAACCTTGGTTTTAAAACCACTGACCTGGTTAATGCAACACACCCAAGTTCAGTTAATCCATTGACTTGCTATTGTGTAAACAGTGTGCATTATTCAAAGTATTTGCAGGCCGTGACTCATGTACTGATAACAGAATCAAGGAAAAGATACAAAGTTATCCTGATCAGTTAATCATTCAGTCAATGACATTCAAATGCCTTTGCATACACGAGAAAACCTAGAGTGAAGTCCATCTGCACGTTGCATACATGCGTGCCAATACATCAGCTCACCGCGGTATTACTTTAGACAAAATTGATCATGAAAATGCTCATAAGCACGATAATGAAGCACATTGCTTGCCGGGTTGTAAAACTTGTTTTTACAATTGTACCTTCGCAGTTCTTTTCTGTTTCTTTAAAAAGCGGCACACCAGCAGCACCGCCGCCGGCGCAGTCGGGCCCGCATGGGCTTTCCGCCTCTTTCCCGCGGACATGGGCACCGCTGGAGGGGCACCCGAGCTTCCTGCTCTTGCTCTGAGGCGAAGGCAATTATTTTCCTCCTGGGTTCGCAGGGCACCACCATCTCAGCATGCATTTTGACAGCTGAAACTTTGCCATTTAAAGGTCAAAAATCTCTTTTTCAGGAGGGAAACAGAGAAGCACTTCCATCTTGCCAGACATTTTTAACTTCTCCAAATATGTGAGAATATTGTCAAATCGTAAAAGCCTTCAATTTAAGGTATCGCAATGTACTCATTTTTTTTTTTAATGATGAACCTGATAATTCAGGTATGTCCAGGGTCAGAAATCAGATTTAAAAAAATGACCCAAAGATAAACACAAACAGTTTAGAGAAGAAATTCAAAACTCAGAATACCTCTATATTATGAGATACTCAAAATCAGCAGGGAAATAAGAGATATTATTTTAACCCTTGTAGAATTGGCAAAAATTCAGAAGCTGACTGACACTAAGTACTTCTCAGGATGTGAAGATGTTGAATCATCATGCACATTGAGAGGGAGTCTTTCAGAGATCGGTAATAATGAATATGTTAATTGGCTTGACTGTGGCAATTATTGCACAAGTTATATTTATATCAAAATGTCACGTTTTCCTACAAATTTTAATTTGTCAATCATGTTCTTTAAAGCTGGGGGTAATAGAACGCTGTTGCTTCAACCAAGTAGTGTGACTAACTTCAGTCTTTCTAGTTGAGATCCAGAGCCGGGGAGAAATGCAAAAAGATGAAAACTAGTTGAGTAGGAAACGCAAAATCATAAATCATAAGACAGAACAGAGTACAAGGCCATACTGCCGATGTGATGTGTTTGAGGAATATATTAATACCTGTTCAACCTTGCTTGTTTATTTTTTCGTACAGTGAATATCTCAGGAGTCAGCGCTAGCAATAACAATTGAAACGCCCTGTGCATCTTTCTCTTCCCCGTCCAAGGGGGCCTCTCGTGGTGGGTGTTTCCAGGCCGCTCGTTTCCTGCGCGGGTCGCTGCTGTGACTAACTTCCCGACGTGCAGTCTGCCGTCCGGTGCTTCTCCAGCTCATGCGGTTGGGGGAAAATTAAAATGGAGCTTTATGGGTTCAGTTTGTATATAAAGCAGATTCGAATACTCAGTAGGAAGCATATTCAGTACTTTATTTCTCACATCTCACGTCCTCCGGGCTGGGGGCCGCACCTCCAAGTTGCGGCACCGCTATGTAACCAATTTGTCAATTTTTCTGCAGTCAGGCCCATGAACTAGTGCGAGCAAGGCGCTTTTCTCCCTCCTAGTCACTCGAGAACTCTCTAAGAACTATTCCGGAAGTCTGCTGGGTAATAATATTTTATCGTCATCTTTAATGCCAGCTCATGCACATTTTTTACGGCCCTGCTAAATTATAGATTCCAGTTCATTCGGAGGTTTAAACATTATGTATTCCAGATTGTGATTCACGCTGTGCTGCAAACAGCATCATATGCCTGGTGCAGCCGTCATAATGGAAGTATTATAAAGTGTTGTGCAGATATAAAGTACAAACCTAAACTGTAAAATTTCCCCAAATCGAGGATGAGCAAGGAGAAAGTCAGTATTAAAAGTTTTGCTAGAAGACAGTCTTTCTACGTATGTATATATTAGACATACTCACATGTATTTGTAGAGATCTGTGGATTCGTCAGCCCATTGCGAGCTGTGGCCATTCATTTAATCATGCCAGCCACGTACTCTAGTGTCCAGGGCAGACGGCACAGGACGAAGCTGCCCAGCTCCTCCCACACGCTGCTTGTGTGCTAGTGGGTGGAGACAGGCCTCAAACAAACAAACAAACAAACAAGTGAATACATAACATGTCGAACACTGATAAATTCTAGCAAGGAGCATAAAGCCAGGCAAGAATGATGGTGACTTCTGGACACAGGATGAGGGGAGGGGCTTATTTTATATTTAATAGAAAGTCCTTTCTTTTGAAATTCTTCCTGCTTCAGTAGCAAGCCCGGATAAGACACCCGAGTACAGGGGGAGGGCTGACCGCCCTACTCAAGATGCTTTTCCTGACTGCAGCTACGATGGGAATTGACCGACAGTCCACTCCCGGGGAGCCTTGCGGGTTATAAACACCAACTGCCCTTGCCCACTGAACAGCGGTGGGTGAGATTATAGAGCCTGCCCATCCGTGCACTGGGACAGGGAGTGGCAGCCCGACCGGCTGCAGAGATCGGATTGTGCCCGTGTCCCTCCGTTCGCTCAGCCTACACTTGCGAATGGCCTGGAGGTAGCGGCCTTCACAATGAGTAGAGATGTCAGTCAATAACACAGTCATCCAGGCTTAGGGGCCAATCCAGGCAGACGTGTGATTGTACCGTAATTTCTTTCACATAGAACTGAATGGAAGCAAATAAATCAGAAGCCTCCTGAGTTTTTTGAGGGAATTGTTTTGTCCCCAAAAGACTGTACCTCCAAAGAGTGTGACTGTTTAAATCCTTCGGGGAGCCGAAGTCTCAAAACCTAAACCGACAGAGAGTTGACTCCTAAACCCCCCCACCCCCAAAAGGAAGGCAGACTCTCCACTGTGTATGTTGGGTGTGGGTGTAGTGAACAGGAGAGACCCTGGTAGAGAGGAACCAGGGTCCCTTAAGGGAGTTTCTCCAATCCTGAGAGAGGAAGGCTTCGTAATACCCATCCAGCAGACTGCCTAGGTGACCAGGAGCTTCACTCTGCGGCCCCTCCTCCCGTTCCTTAATTGAGTTGTTATTTTAATTACCCTCACTGCAAGGGTGGAAGGCGGTGGTTAGGGATGGATGTCTTGGCTGCTGTCTGTCACAAACACATCGCATGATTCCAGCGGAGGGAATTAGGTAGAGAGTAACAGGAAACAAGATTACGATGAGGTAAAGGGTGCCTCGTACCTACCCAGATGGTCCCACTTCGATGGGTACTGGCTTGGCCTGTCAATCCTGAAAAGCTGGGGAGAAATGAATCCACACTTAAAGAGTTGAAAACTCCAAACTTCTGCTGTCAGTGTTCAGGTGTTTAGAATCGGTACCCCTCCTGCTCTCCTGTGGCTCCC
The DNA here is from genome assembly GCA_004027475.1 of Anoura caudifer. Classification (NCBI taxonomy): domain Eukaryota; kingdom Metazoa; phylum Chordata; class Mammalia; order Chiroptera; family Phyllostomidae; genus Anoura; species Anoura caudifer. Next base: position 111,441 of record PVKU01005628.1, on the reverse strand, counting down.
AGGCTGCATAGGAATACACTTTGTGCTATGAATTGGCTGAAGAATTCGGTGGCCTCGCTCTTGACTTTCCATTATACTAACTTTCACACTCCCCGTGCCAGGGAGTGCATGTGTGGAAAAAAAATAATGATTCCAGTTGTGCAGCAATAGGGCACTCAACCTATTCTTTTAAAAAAAATTCAATCTGCCCTGGCTGGTGTAGCTCAGTGGATTGAGAGCGGGCCTTCGAACCAAAGGATCATGGTTCGATTCCCAGTCAGGGCACATGCTTGGGTTGCAGGCCAGTTCCTGGCAGGGGATGCATGAGAGGCAACCACACATTGATATTTTTCTCCCTCTCTCCTTCCCTTCCCCTCTAAAGATAAATAAATAAAATCTTTTAAAAAATTCAGTCTATTACAATTTTGACCATTTTCAAAAATAAAATAAAGCAGTAATATAAAATTTGAAGACTATATTTTGTAGCAGATTTTTTTTATAGATCTCAGAAAATAATTATGGTACTTTACCTACCAATGTCCCCAGGGCTGGCTTAATTTTCGTTCTTGAGGAGAATCATAATAAGATTGAATTCTGCAGCCTCATAAAAGTTGTCACTCATCCAGTCTTATATTTCTAGAGGCAAAGGGTTAGTGAGCTCCTTTAGGTGGGACATTCTGGGCTCCGCAGCTGCCCCACCCTACACCTTGTTTCCAAGGGTAAGGTTCTGAGCCCCCTCCTCAGTCAACAACCCGTGTGTTTCCTCCGCTCTCCCACATCCAGTTCACTTTACAAGCTCATTGGTAAAAGGCCTTTTATCTCACCCGTTTCAGAAAAAGCTTCTAGAGCAGCGATCAGAATGGTTAATGCATTTGTTACTTTCCATTAAGTCACTCTGCGGCCACAGGAATGATGTTGAAATGGCTAACTGCTCCTCTGATGGTTGAAAACCACAAGGCCAAGGCCAAGGGAAGCCCGGTGCTTGTTGTCCCTCCCAGCACGTTTCTCCGCGGGAGGTGGGGGGCCGTCACCGAGCATTCTCTTCATAGAGTTTCGCAGCAGTGGAACCCTGTCATTAGCTGGGATCCTCCGAACTGTGGGCCGAAATCAGTACCAGGGCTGAAAGGCTCTCCGTGATGCTGACTGTTGCATGATTTGGATTTTGTGCACTTACGTCAAGATTTCAGTGTGTTCTTTGGTTTTTCAGAAAAATTACTATTTTATATTTCTCTCCAACAAAACTGTAAAAAAAAAAAAAATCCCAGCTCTTTCTCATTGCAGAGAAATGAATATTCTGAGACTGGAAGAATATCACAGTCCATCATTTAAAGAAAAATTATCCGAGTCACCTTGACTCTGACAGCAGAATTGTGCTCCCATCTCTTGAAAAAATTCTGTGTGCTTTGGAGTTCACAGCTGACATAAAAAAACCTTATCAGAGAATGAAAATGCCATGTTCACTGCATGAGAAGTTAATGATTCCTTGGGTATTAGCTATCAATGGTAATATTGATTAACTAGAAAATAATAAAAACACAAACCACTAAACATGATTTGAAGTTTTAATATTCTAAAAATTATTTTAAAGTATTATACATTTTTCTACACTGGACATTTCAAGGCACCTGGATTCCAAGTTGATTGTACACATCTGAGATTTAAGAAATTCTATGGTATAGCAAAATATAATAACATAGGACATTAACAGTTATAACATTTAGATATGTTATATCAAATAATGAGAGAATAGAATGAATTGGATAGAAATTAAGTCTAACATATAACAGAAATAGGATTACTATTTTAAGATCCCTTAAATTAAAATATAAGATATTGAGGTAAGGTACTGAGGTTCCTTCAATGAAAAATAAATTGACTCTCTAAGTAAGATGGCATGGTTGTTTCAGGATGCAAATCATCAGTGAGGATACAGGGAAAAGTAGTTATTGATCAGCTTGCCAATCCCAAATAAAGATGAAGCATTTCACACGGACCAGGAAGAAAAACTATAGAAATGAGGGAAATACAATCTACACACACAAATGGGTGAGTGTGTGCTGGCCACCAAACTCACAACGCCAAGTTTAGAGAATTGACATTTTAAGGCAAAGGAGTGTGACCAGTGCCATTCTCTTTCAAGGTCAAGTGCCCTTGAGAAAGGGTATTGTAAGAACTATCAGGGACCTGGGTGTAGTTTGTCTAGAAACTCCTCCCCAGCCCCTTCCAAACTGTGTACACACACACACACACACACACACACACACACACACACACACAAAACCCCAAAATCTCAGCACAGAACGGACAGCTCAAAATATAGGACCAGGAAATTAGAACACACCTGTAAGACAGAATCCGTGCTTACTTACTATGCATTGTAACATAGAAATATAGTTTATGTCTTGTATGTAGTTTAAAAAGAACATTTTAACTATTTTACCACAACACCTTTGAGAGGTAATCTTTCATTCCTGAAGAATTAATTTATTTGTCTTTAGTGCCCCAAACAAATGCCCCAGCTCCTCTCCCACAAACGTCACATATCGGTCCCATCACTGTCCCCCCAAGATCCCAGATTAGCTGCTGGGAGGAAACATAATACTTGACATATATTATGGAAAGGGACTCTCAGAGTTATGAGTTTTCCAAATACTAGAAGGAGAGGCTCTTACCACCGAAAAATAATGTAGTCCACGCAGTTTTCCTGGCATGTAGGAAAGAGGTGATCTTTCAAGTTTGACTAAGGAACAGAGACCATCTCTCTACCTTGAATTAACATAGCAGGACCCGAAGAAACCCTGGGGGCTCTCAGTGGCTTTATTGTATTTGCTGGGAGAGGAGTCCAGGTAGGTTTTGAAAGCAATTCCAGTTACCTGATTTCTTTCCATTGATGCCTTTCTTATTTACCTTCCATGTAAGGGAATCATTGCCTGAAGGTGTCAAGTCGAAATCTGACCACCTACTAGGGGCTGAGCCTGAAATAAAGTCTCACTCAGCAAACAGCTTTGGAGTTAATTAAGATTATAAATGAGTACTCCCTGTGTGCCACATTCATGTAATGCAAAAAGCAGTTTTGAAACTGTTTTTTTTTTTTTTTTAATCTGAATTATCCTATCCAGTTCTCATACCTTTCCTATCTGTTTAGACTCCTATTTTTCTTGGCTCATGTTTGGACAAGGGTAGTAGTTTGAAAGTTATTTGCATTTTTTCTTCACAAACATACCCACTGTGTGCATAAATACATGATCTGTAATTCAAATTCAAAATAACCATAAGACAATTCTGTTAAACCATACGATAAACAAATGGTTATCTTTACAAAATGCAATGGTAGGTCTATCTGATTTGTATTAGAGTATTCAGTCTTTTGCATTTTTAAATTGAACCACAGGTTTAGAAATTAGATTCTTCCTGACAAAGTATCTTTGTTTAATTTGCTCATGGAACATGTGGAGAAACCAGATAAAATGACTTGTCCAAGCCCCGTTCTGGGCCAGCGTTAGATCCGGTTTCCTGCCTGCCCCAAACCTTGCTCTTACCAAATCACCCACTGCCCCTTGCTTTGGAGTCCAGTGTCAAGGACATGTAATCCTGTCAGAGCTGTAGGATAACCCATCTCCTCACACACATCTCAAACAGGAAAAGGGGCGTGTGGATAAATGTCTTTCTCCTCTTGTGGTTCTTTTTTTTTTTTTTAATGAAAAGCATTTATTTCTCCCTAAAGCTCACAGTTTGCCCTCACCTTACATCCCACTGGTACAACAGGCTTAACCAGATATCTCTAGTTGCAAGTGCAGCTCAGAAACTTACCAGTATGACACATGGGGTTAAAATGTCATTGCTGGTAAAAAAAAAAAGAAAAGAAAAGTTGTGAATCAGGCTTGGGCTACACACTGATCCAAGTCAGAGTTCTGAAAGCAAAGGAGGAGGAAGAACAAAGAACATCCATACACGCTTATTTCCTTAAAATCCCAGCAACAAGGACTAAATCCATTCATGCACACTTCTGGGACCCCTCCCTGTAGACTGTATGCTCCCGTTACATCCAAAAGTGTTTTAAATATTACCTGAATATGTTTAAAGTGTTGCTAGTATTAGGCTGCTAACTGTCATTCACGTAACTTAGGGAGACCGTGGCGAGTGGGAAACCAGGTGGATGAGGGTCATTTCCACTTAGGAGGACAGACCCATGGATGGTGTTTTGAAGCTCTCATCTTCCACAAGATGATGTATATTTTGCATAGCAAATTTGATGAAGAGATCCTTTAGGTACAACCAATTACATTGTAAATGCATACATGGCTGTTGTTGATATAGCAGTTTAATTCAATGCTAATTAGATTCGTCTGTCTACTGTAAGACACACAAACTCACACTTCTCCGCCTCCCTCTAGGAAAAAGTCTCATGTCAAAATGGCAACATTTGTTAAACTGAATAAAAAAAAAAAACCTGAAAAGGGTTGTCTGCTTTTAAAGAAATTACTCCTGCTTATAAATGCCTCAGGTGCTCAGGATGCATATTAAAAAGCAATAATTATTAGCATCATAAATTTATATGTTATGTTTCTAAGTAAGCATTTAATTACATCAGCTGAAGGACAATTTTAGGTTCCGTGTCATCTGTGGATTGCAGAGGCAATAAATGAATTGCCTCCACAGATGAGGTGACATTTGAGCCAATGAGGGATTGGATGCTGAACAGCATGGCATTCCTGCCTTCTGTTAAGATCAAAGTGACAACTGTGTCCTTTCATCTGGATTTACAGGGTAGAGGCAGGTGACGATCCTTAGCACTGATGCATTATTTACGCGGGAACGAAAAGTGCCCATAAATGGATGATGCGATCACTCTGCTTATCGGTAAATGATGCTGCACCAGAACTGGCTTCAAATTTCCTTAATTTCACATTTGATTGTTTCACATCAATTTATGATCCTACAAAACACACTGCCATTCCAGGTCACAAAGCACCTTTCACAGTTTCATAGCATATTTATCCTTCCACATATAGCCTATGGAGCTATTAAAAAGATGCCATAAAAAACCTAGTAATTCGAACCAGAGAAACTGGGTGTGCACTCATACACTGTACAATTTCAGAGCTCTGTAAGCTGGGGATATTTCTTGTAAACTCCCCTAAAAAAGTGCAGGTAATGCACAGAATACAGAATTTACTACCATAACCAGTCTTAAGGGTCAAGTTCGGTGGCATTAAGTGCGTTCGGATTGTTGAACGACTATCACTACTACGCATCTCCAGACTCTCTTATTTCCTGTAAAAATGAATGGTTAATACTTGTTGAACATCAGCTCCTCATTTCTTCCTCCCCTGCCCCTCACCGGACCCTGGCAGCCGCCATTCATTCTACTCTGTTTCTATGAGTTTGACCCTTTTAGAAACCTCCTGTGAGTAGAATCGCTCAGCATTTGTCACTATGTGATTGGATCATTTTCCTTAGCGGGATGTCCTCCAGTCTCACCCGCCAGAATGGAAATTCCAAATAAAAATTAACTGCATTTTGGAAGAATAAAATGTGCCATAGAGCACACAGAGCTAATTTGTGGACTGAGAGTTGTCTGACCCTGAGCTCGGGGCATGAATAATATCCTGCATTTGTGTAGGTACAAGAGATTAGTAAATGTATAAACGTGTACGTGATGAATTTCTCTAAGTTCACGTGTTACTTACGTTATTTTAATGTATCAGCTTACAGGGACTTTAAAATGCATAATCAGTATAATTTCTCAGTTGGTGTGAATATAATTCTTGGAAAGACGCACTGAGCTAGAAAGAGAACATCCTGTGTGGAGTCTCTTACAACGGTGCTAGACAGCTTCCTATATGAAAACTTCCAACTCCAATGCGTGATTTATGGTCTTTAGAAAAAAATGCCATTTTTAGATTTTAGATGTCACCTATGCTTTTCTGTCCCTTCAATTTGCTTCCCTCTTTTGTCCTGAAATACATTATTCATCTTACCTCAACCTCCCATAAATATCAAGGCTTTCTATCACCATCCCAAGCAGTTTCATGACACCGTGGAAATGTCTTGCAAAAATTGTTTTAAGGAAGGTACTGAATTCACTTCAAATTTTTATTAAAGAGAAGATCCAGCAATAGGTCTCTTGAAATTTATCTCAGCATAGAGGCCTGAGTAGGGGAAGATACTGTTTATCTAGGTTTATACATATTTTACAGAAAAGCTAGAAAAAAATTTTCCATTGTTACCTTAAAAGGTACTCACTTTTGCTATGTGAAAGTAACGACTTTTATTGGAGAGTGTGTATGTGAAGTTACTAGAATGTCAGGTCCTCTTTGACACGGCTTCTCTGCTTCTCCACACCACTGCCTGTCACCCACGTCTCAGCATCCTCTTCTCCTCGGGTATCTGCCTTCTTCCTGGCTAAACTTGTCCCCCCTGCTGCCTTGGTTCCGGTTCTCCTTTAGCATCCAGCACTTTCTCCCAGCTTCTGCATCTGTTGCTTTGTCCTGCCAATCAAGTTCAGCTCAAAGTATTTTTATAGAAGTTTCTCTGACAATCAGATCTAAGGCAGAGATTCTTTCTTTGCATGGTGGGTACACTTTGTGTGGATACAAGCTTTGCGTGGGCATAACTTTTGATATCTCTCTGGTAAATGTATGAAGGTTGAATTGCTGATTGTTTATAAGTGTATTTTTAACTTCATAAAAAACTCTCAAGTAGTTTCCCCAATTATTGTACCATTTTATAGCTACACCAACAGTAACTAAAAGGCCTATCATTCCATATTTTCAGCAATACTCGGTATTAACAAATTTCTTAATGTTAGTCATTTTAATGGCTATGTGATGACATGTTTTCATGATTTATAGTTTGGATACCTCTAGTATTAATGATGTTGGGTATCTTTCAGACATTGGATATTTTGGTGCTGTTCAAATCTTTGCAGGTTTTTTTTCTTGAAAATCAGGTAGCTGATCTTATAAGTTTCAAGAATCATTTCTATATTTGATGCAAGACCTTTGTCAGATCCATGTTTGGATACATGTTTTCTGCTAAGCTGTCTCCTGCCTTTCTATTTTTGTTTCACTGAGTTTTGAGCGTTAATTTGTTCGTTTTAACTTTTGCCTGTGTCAAGTTTACCAACCTTTTTCTTTCATTGCGTATGTTTTGGTGTCCCACCCAAGGCCTTGGGCTTACATCGGGGTTGCAAGAATTTCCACTTGTATTTTCTTCAAAGAACTCTTAGCATTTTATTTAGATTTCTGGTGCCGTTTGAGTTTTTCTTCATCTTGTAAATAATAAGAGAGAAGAATGGTAGTTCACTTTTTCCGTACTTTATTTTCTAGCACCATTTATGCATATTTGGGGAGCTTTTAAAAAGTAACTTTATTTCTTGTTTAATTCGAATAGATTCTCCAGTCTTCAACTAAGAAGACAGGTAGCCTGAAACGTATGGTTGATTAACAAGAGTAAAGAGGCAAGAGAGAAACAGAAAGCCGCCAGGTCAGAGCTCTGCCTGAGATGCTTTAAGTTGATCCTGAAAGACAGGGAGCGATAGATAATTTAAGACAATGGTCACACTGAGAGTTTAAAACACTCACTGGCTTCAGCGAGCAGGAACGAACAAGGTGGCTTGCTATTCGTTTGTAGTGCTAAATATTTATTTGTTCCACAATCTCGACAGAGAAATATAAGAGCATTTAAAGAGCAATTGAAGAGCTGATGAATATAAATGTATCCACTTCTTCTGAGCATTGATCATGGTCCTGTTGCTGTTAGTCTTTTATTCAAAGTCCTCAAGTACCACACTTCCTAAGGAGGTGGAGCTGAGAAGAATAAATGTAGACAGCTTTACCGCAGAAAGTGAAAGTTCGCCTTTCTGTGTTTGTAATGGTAAGATATTACTTTAATAAAGCATGGAGTACTAAGTATAGACGATGTGCTAGAAATTCGTGTGCGTGAACATTCATGGGCAGGCCTTTGGTACATGGCCGGGCACACCACTTGGGGCCAGAGATAGAAAGTGAACAGATCCTTTGTTACGCTCAGACACAGGCGACTGCACCTTTCTGTAGCAGACACGAGTAAGTCTACCTGCAGAAGTCAGTGAATGTCTTAACCACAGGAAAGGAAAGAGGAAAAGAAGGAGAGAAGGAGGGGGAGAGAGGAGAAGGAGGGGGAGGCGGAGGAGAAAGAAGGAGGTGACTCTTCGTAGGAGGTGAATTACGTGGGCATTCCTCCACTCCAAAGGGAAGACCAGGCGTAAGGGAGAGACCTGTAATGTGTTGGATGTTCCGCACTTACATTTTGAGAATCATTTGCACACTTGCAAAGGAGGACTGATTATTCAATTTTAGGCAAATTGATGACTAGACCGAATATGGTACTGCTCAAATATGAACGGGCCAATAATTGTCGTAGACGTTTTAAAGATATTTTATACAACTTTAAAATGTAAATTCATTATCCTGAACTAGGATGTGTGCTCCCCAGGTCAGGGTAAAAGCAAAAGTATGATTTGATTCATTGGACAGTTGTAGGGAAAGCTTTGTTACATTAATCATCATTTCTCATGTGTTAATCAGGCTGTTTGAGTCTATACAGTACATTCTTTTATGTATGATTCTTAATTACACTGACTGAATCTAGCAGAGATTTAACAGAAATATCGGCAGTGTGGAGGTTGAGTTTCCAAGCGCTGAATGTTATGAAGGAACACAGAGAATGCTGTTTCTTCAAGTACTCACACTTGGAGAATTTGCGATGTCACTTTAATTGAAGAACGTATACTTATAGACTATAGTATAATTTATTCTATGTGCATGCACAAATGTAAATCATATATGAATATTTTTACTCTGCTGTGATTAATATTATGTATTGTATGTATACACATATACGCACAATATGTGTATGTATATACACACACGCCAATGTTCTATGTACAACTTTTATAATTGGATAAACTATCACACTGTGTTTTGCCTCTGCACATACTGAAGTCTTCCAAGAGGCCTATTTAGCTGCTTGAGTACTTTGATACATCACTTGAGAATCATAGTTAATTAGCAGTAAATGTTTTCTGAGCTGCTTTTAGAGGAAGTTAAGTTCAAGTAATGGTGAGTTTTAATTTTGCTGAATAGAATGTGCACAGTTTGTTTGCTTAGGACAACAGAGTCATATGAAGAATTTTTGCCTCACAAAGGACAAAGGAGCCCAAGCCAGTGTGGGTCACTGGGTTGGGTGTCATCCTGTAAACTTAAAAGTTGACAGATTCGATCCCTGGTCGGGGCACATACCCCCATTGTGGGTTTGACAGGGGGTCAGGGTATGTGTTGGAGGGAACCAATCGATGTTTCTTTCTCACATTGATGTATATTTCTCTCTTGAGAAGCAATGAAAAAATGTACTTGGATGAGGACAAAAGAAAATGAGGGGAAAAGGGAGGGGTGACTAGAAGCGGTAAAGAAAACAATTTCATCTAATTTTTCTGCCTGTTTTAGAATATGAATCGCCAACATATGTATTTCATTAGTTGTTTGTGAACTGTGGAGTTTTTCTTTTTAAATTTTACTTAGAGGTCATCAGGCATGATTATATGTGTTAAGTCCTGGTTCACAACCAGTGAGCTGCTAATAAAAAAGCCCCTTCAGATCCGGTCGAGTGTAGGTGACAGATTTATCAAGCTTGTTAGCACAATATGCAGACTTTTTGTTTTTCTCCAGTAACCGCAGCTAAAACATCCCCTGCATTTTCCCTTTAACCCATTAAGGCTCTTTGCAAGTTATCTCATTGAAGCAGGTACTTCACAATGCAAATCAACATAGGGATATCAAACGTACAGTGTGGAATATCGAGTTCAATCTCTTCCGGTTCAAAATGCCCGTTTCCTGCGTGGTCCAATGTAGTCCAGGTCCAGCCAGACGTCCCTGGAGGCTCGGAGGCTGTCCTGCCCGTTGCCACCTCCCCCACCACCCCCTCCACACAGCACCCTTCCAGGTTTCCAGCAGATGGAAAGGCAGTGCTGACCAGCCCGTTACAGAGAGCAAGGCAAGCCCGGGCGTCCGCATGGGGTCAGGATGCACAGCTCAGCTGGGAGAAGGCGCTTAAATAACTTTAAAGGGGAGCCAGCGGACGCTCTCTGAGAACCAGCGTGCCTCCTGCAGGTGAAAGGAGAGGACCCTTCCGAAGGGGTCCCTCTCAATCCTTTTCTCCCAGCACCTGGCTCTCTGTCTAGTATCTTTCTCATTTATGTGGCTGGAAGAGACAAGAGAAATGAAGGAACGGTGACATTTCTCCTCTAACACCCTAGAGCAACAACGACTAAAGCGTTTTCCTGAGAACGCCGGTCAGCAGGACTCCCTAGACAGACAAAATTGGGAAATCCAGCAAAATAAATTCCTGTCCCGCTGCTTTCCGCATGAGTTGATCTGTGCAGGACTCAAGGGCCTTTGCAGCCCATCGGCCAGGAAACACGGTTTAATTCGGACATCAAGCACTTTTGGCGAGAGAAGTTGTTTCCTACCCACTGCATCTCTGTGATTCCAGAACACCGTTTCCCATGGTTTCACACCTGTGGAATTGGGAAGAACGGTAGACTTGATAAAATTTTATCCTCACCCCTGTTTAGGCAACAGTGTTGACATTTTTTTGTCCTCGTTTCCTGATTTGATGCTAAGCTTCCTGGCTTTTTGCGGTCCCGTCACATTAGTCTGGCTTTGTGAATTCTCCTTCTACATTTGTTGAATTTAGTTGCAAATTAAAACGTTTGCCATTTGTTTTGTGAACTACCCCATGGGAACCATCTCGTTAGATCAACAGAGATCCCCCCCCCAACCAAAAAAAATAAATAAATAAAACCTCTCAGAATAGATGTCATCCGTTTGGAAGAAGAACCAGGAGACGGTGGTGAACGGTTTGTATTATGTTCTGTCACTGGCTCTATAGTTATATGAAATCTAAGAAGTTTTCCTAAAAGCCCAGCAAAAATGTGCAAAAAGCTTTCCGTGGCCAGGCTCTGACGGCCAGGAAGAGAGAGAAGGGGGGGAAGGAGAAGCAGAGAAGCTGTGGTGCAGCGAGCAGAGAAGATGAGGGTGAGCAGGAGGAGCTGACTGCTAGAGGGAGGAGTCCCGGGACCACAGGAGCTGAGTCCTGCCCAACCCCGAATGAGCCTGGAAGTAGCTCTTTCCCACAGGCTGCCCGCCGCCCCATCCTTTGCCCCTCTGATCTGTTCCCAACTCAAAGACATCCTTCTTCCTGGATAGCAGGACCACATCTGATGCTTCATCTTCTTTTAAAAGCCTCCTTTAATTAAAAGTTTCCCAAGATCATCTCCATTTTGATTCATTGAAAGTCGGTTGCTTAGCAACCTAATCACAGAAGTGATACTCCATCCTGTTCGCAGGTAATGCCCGCATTAAAGGGAGGTGATTGCATGGGGCATGTTCACGAGGGAGCATTGATCTTACAGGGCACCTTTGATTCCTGTCTACCACACCTGCCCCCCAAGTTCTCATCTTGTTAAAGACTGTTTAGAATAATGCTACTGGTGAGAACAACTTCACACCCAGTTCATGGGTCATGATGTGCTTCTCCATTCGACCGAATTCATCTGCAGCGTTTCCGGGGGAACTAATCAATGCCTCAGCAGTGTTTAGTTATGAAATTATTGGCTAAAGCAGGCACTTACTGGAAGCGGAGAAAAGCTTGACCGGGGTGTGATTCCCATCCAGCCCCACTGAGGCCGTAACGTCCCATCGGTTCCAACTTTCCTTTGAAAGAAGGTTAAAAGGAGGAAATTCCTTGATTGAAATTCAATATGCACTTATATTTTTCCCTATAACCTAAGATTAATGAGCCTATGTGATTTTGATAAATGGTCTATTAAAACAGAGGAAAAAATTACGTAGAATGAAAGACAGCCATTACTGTGAACAAGCAGATGTTTCCTTTTCATATTGCACCTCAGGCTTTCATCAGATTCTCCTAATTACAGTCTGCGCGCTGGTATTCTTGCAATTCAGGCCATTAACCTTCATCCGAAGCATTATTTTCTGCACCAGGTACATTATCATCGCAACACTCTTTCTTTGTGAACATGCACGCTTGCCTGCAGAGTGAAGAGACCACTGAATGAACTTGGGGTTTGTCTTCTGTTCCGATGCAAAATAAATAAATAAAATAAAAATCTGAATCCCCCCCCAACAGCTCAGAATGCGCCATCAGCCATTTTAGCCATTTTGTTTCAAGAAGAAACAAAAAAAAATTTTAAGCGAAGGATCAGTAATAATGTATTGCTGAAAAGTAGTTTAGCTAAAAACGAAGAGCGATACAAAGATAGAATTGGAGGAATAATTTAGCAGTTCCAAAAGGAATGGCCTGCGATTATAATGTACAATCAAATTCAAGGCTATTCTTCACAAAAGAAAAGGGAAAATGGTTTGCCCAAATAATAGGTGCTTTGTTTTAAAATGTAGTTCTGGTTTTCTTAATTACTACTTAAGATTAGGATTTTTCTTTTAGCCTTCTAAGCACAAATAATCAGTAGTTCCTCTCATTTATATAACGTTAATAAGATGGTAGAATATTGCATGTGATAGTTTATGAGCAGAAAAATTTCTTGATTCCTGTTTTCTCTCTAGTAACTAACCCTTTACATGCTGTGAGGAAGAAATGATGACAATGAGACCAAAACACATTTAAATTAATTTCTTGCTGAAAAAAGGTGTATATATCTATGATGATAGTATCATAGGAAAAATAATTTAATATTTGTAAATATATTTGCATATTCACTATATGTAAGTATCTTCTGTATGATGGATTTGATACCTTTTGTCTAGTACATTTCTCCCAAAATGGAAGTATTTTTATTTTTAATAGATTTTTTTCAAATGTATTCAGGATGTAATACTTTCAGAAATATTTATCCCAAACATCATTAACCAATTCTTCAAAGTATAAAGTACATTTGGAAACTACAGAGTAAGTAGAAATTTAGAGCTAAAAGGGACCTCAAAAGCCATCTAGGATCATTCTTTAGTAAATTATGAGATATATTATATCACCTAAGTATATTAAGTGATTTGTTATTACACTTATCAAGTAAATAAGATAAACTGATGAATGTCCCTACTTAGCTAGCAAACAAGCAGAAATTTCAAAACAGCACTGCTTCTGGTTACCAGGTCCAGTGGTTTCAATGTCAAGTAGTCAGTTTCCTTAAGAACTGGCTCCAGAATTCCTTTCTATAAAGCTTGACATGTATACTTAGGAAATACAAATTTGGGCAGGGGTTGGTCAAATGTTCAACCTTGATAAGTTATATCTCAGTGGGATTTAGAAATTTGGGGCCCTAATTTACTGGAGATCCTTAGAGACAACTGCTCCCTCACACTGGAATAACCCTAAGACATCTGCTATAAAATTGTTTCTGTGTTACATCTAATTCTTTTCTCCATGTCCCGAAACATCACTTTGAGTTTCATGAGATTATATGTAAAAGAAATTGTCAATAGCTGTCAAATACTTAGAGTAATAGACTAGAAGCTTGGAGCATTAGGAATATTTGGTTTCATGTATTAGAGAAATACATGGCCTGTCGTTCTTTTTGACTTGATAGAATTTAATATGTTATTCTAAACTTCAAATTGTAAATGATTCCTTTAAATCCTTACTAATTTTATTTAAATCTCCTTGGATTTATCATTTCCATTTAGTAACACAAATTTGCAGAACATTTACTGGTTGTTTCCACCACGTGGGACAGATGAAGATGACAGAACAGTTTTAAGTTAAGATGCTACTTCTCAACTACTCCATACTGGGGAAAAGTCATATGCAGTAAAGTAATGGGATTTTAGATGTTTACATCGGATCAATAGTAGCATCCTTCTCAAAGATGGCTGTATGAAGTGAATTAATACATGATAGTGACTTAGCTCAATGCCTTGCATAGAACAGTCAATTACATCACCTTTTACAGTTATTGAGCCTGATAATATGGAAAGTGACAATGAGCGGAATATTTAGTTCTCCAAGTCTCTTCCTGTGTAAACACATTTATTAGTCCATCAATCTTGAAAACTAATGTTTCATATGTTAAAAGCCAAATTCATTCATCGACCTAATATAAATAAATTCAGTTTAGTCTTCTTTAAATCAAAGACTAAAAATTGTCAATAAATCCTATCACCTTAAAACAATATGCCAATAAACACAGAATGTCAGTGTTTTAAGATAAATGAAGCTAAAATTCCATTTCTTCAGCGTGGTGGAATTTTCTCACTCCTATGAGTCATGGACGTGTCACAGACCTAATATTTATTGGACTGAGCAAGTTTGAATCATGACCCATGAGTCATAGTGCACAGGTGATAAGAATCCTCTCCTGCAGCTCAGTTCAGAGTATACACTGGCCCAGGATCTAGATTTAATCACTTAACGACCGTATATAAATGAATGAGCATTGAGTGTAAACATGCAAACTACAAATTAGGCATTGTATTTGATAACACAATGAAATATGATAGCATGCATGAAAAGAATAAACATTTTAAGGTAATGCAACAGATACGTTGGTGATCTCAACAAGCTGAAAGATGCAAATTTTGGAGACACGGAACGGGGAGAGTATAGAGCAGATGAGAGCACTCCTGGGTCATCACAGGCTGCGGTACCATCCTGTCCCCGAACCGAGAACAAGGAGGAGCACTCAGCAGGGTGTCCTTCTGGGCTACACACACTGCAACTGAGTTCCTGCTGTGGCACCACATGGGGCAGGCACTATTAATAGTCTCCTATTTTACAGACGAGGAGTTAGCTGCTCAGCCTCAGGCCACAGGGCTGGGAATTGGCGGAACTGCATTTAAACCCCGCAGCCTGTCTCGAAGCTTGAGCTCCTGACTGTTGTCTTCTTCCTCTCTAAGATCTCTTTATTCTCCCTCTGAAACTGATCATTTTGCAAAATTCTGCACCTTATGTCTCCTCATCCCGGACTGTGAGCACCAAGACCAAAATCAGGACTGAGTTACATGGTTTTTTTCTTGACATTCTTACACCCTATCTATCATTTCTCTTATTATTATTATTATTGTCATCATCTATAGTTACTTCTTCCACTGGCCTGGAATATAGTTGAGGAAAAACACTGCCTAAAAATTAATTTCATACACTTTTTATTCTGGCATTTACCTTTGTCTTAGTACATTATGCTAAGTATTTCAGATACATTAGTTTAGCTCACAGCAACCAAATAAAATAGGCCATTTAAAAAGCACTGCTGTACGTGAGCAGGAAAAATCACTTCACTTATCTCACTCGGGAGCATTTGCACAGACCGATACAGACCACGCTGTGGAAACACCGAGTTTCAGAGTCTTCAGAGTCCCGTGGCTGCTCTCCTCAGTCTCTCAGTGCTACAGTGTGTCAAAACGCATTTGGTTTTGCTCCCTCTGGCTTTCCCCTTTCACTTCAGTATTACTCAATCTGATGAGCACACTTAAGCGCTCACCCAGTTTAAGTGAGAAAGGCTGCAAATACGCTAATTTAACATCAGACTCAGATTAATACGCATTGATCTCTTTTTGTAGACTTCTCGTCTAGCAATAGAGCAAAATTAGGAATGTATAGCAAATAGTGACCCTGAATCCTCTACGACAGAAATCGGACATACACGAAGAGAGAACACAAGTGTGTCCTATTTCTCTTCATCATAGCAGTTTCCAATTAGGGTGTGCGCTGACCAAAACAGTGTGGACTGCTTGCGATTCTGTAGATTTCCTACTCCTTTTTTTTGCCATTTTTCTCCCCTTGCCTTGTGCTCCATTGTCTCATTCCAGAAGCAAGAGTTGCTTTCCATTCCCCTGAGGGTGTTACTTCCAGGCAATTGTCAGTCTATTTCCTTAACAGTGATGGAAAATCTATTCCTGTGGGCTGGTGTTTTCAATTTCATATCGCTCCTGAAGCCTACGTTGCTCCATAGAACCAGTTGAAGGGATCTTTACTTCAAATGTTTAAAATTTCTGATATGCAGATGTGAAATATACTTATGCTGTGAAGATCGATGCTTAAACAGAGATTTCTGCCGTTCTGGAATTATACATCATAGGTGGAGACTAGCTCCATCCACTCATAATACCGATGCTGTAGGCAAAATTAAACCACCAACCACCAACAAAGAAATAACCAGCTTTTAAATAAGCCTCTTGTAAAGTCCAGAACATATAGCATGCATTACAGTGCACTGATTTAAAGGAAATTAGAGAAATTCATAAGGAAAATAATCTAGATAAAAGGAATATTTTCACCTGGCTTCATTTTATACTGTGACCCCAATTATCTTTCTTTTTTAAAATGGTGATTTTTCTTCTCTAAATAGGTCTTTGTTTCAAAAAGGCAAAGCAAAACAAAACAAAACACCCGCGGAACAATATATTTCAGGTGCTGGCTATGCTTTCTTTGAGGGAATAATGAAGAAAATATTCTTCCCAGGTGCACCTCTTGCCTGGGGTTTCTTGTCCAACAGCGACAAGTTATTTTTGCATCTCAAAGTGCTTTAGGGACCAGAGGCTCTGCCGAATGCTCAGGTGATACACAGAATGTTACCAGACTCTTGACTTCATCCCTTAGCCTGACCTGTAGCAGAGAAGGAGATGCAGGGAAGTGGGTAGTTGGGAAACAGAGCTGCAAAGGAATAAATAAACGTCTTGGCTATTCCCCCCAAACGAATAGTGTTCATTCTTAATCCACAGTGGACCTGCATGGAATTCAGGACTGGATGTAATGAACACTGTAAACAGAGCTTTTCAAAGAAAAAAAGATGCATTGCATTTAATTTACCTTAGAATCTTCAGCCCACTTTTTGGAATAAAAAGCTTAAAGTAATTCTAACAATGGGCAAGAGGTAAAAACATGCAAAATACCAGACAATGGAATTCACTTGTTTAAAGAGTTTTCCACAGACTTCAAATTTTAATGCTGCTTGTAAACATCAAGTAGTCTACCTTTGTGTTTTAGTGAAGAAAACAGGCAGACTAGCAAAAAAAAAATAATGTTTTGGTTAATTTCTGAGAGCAAATGCTGAATTGGGCAAAAAATTATTTTTACATAAAAATATATATACATTTATAAAAATATATAAAAACATTTATATAAATACATTTATATATATTATATATATAATATATATATTATTTATATATAAACAAATATAAAAACATTTATATAAAATATATATACCTTGACAATAATGATTTACATGTTTAAGTAAAAAATTAATGTCATTTGGCACAATTTATATTTATACAATCTGCAAAGCCAGACCTTACATTTTTGTTATTACTGTTTTTGTGTGTAGAATAAAGTTACTTTCTTTTTTCTTTTAAAAGATTTAATTTTATTCATTTTTAGAGAGAGGCGAAGGGGAGGGAGAGAAACATCAATGTGTGGTTGCCTCTTGCACGCCCCCTACTGGGGACCTGGCCCACAACCCAGGCATGTGCCCTGACTGGGAGTCAAACCAGCCACCCTTTGGTTCACAGGCCTATGCTCAATCCACTGAGCTACACCAGCCAGGGCTAAAGTTACTTTCTTAATACAGCAGCCTGCACAAATACTATGAGCTGGTAATCTATACCTAATCTTTTATTACAAAATCATAAGCATGTAATTCTGTAACATAACAATGTCATACCCAAGCACACCATATGGTATTTTAGGTGAAATGTTCAAATTGCTGCCCATCTCATCCACACTTAACAGCATTACTTCTGTTGGACCCTGTATCTTTCTCCCAGTAATGCAATTCACAAAAAAATCAAAATATTTCTTTCTGAATTCTGTACGAAAGCCAATAACTAACCTCGTAAGAAAAATATAAGGTGAGTCTCTATGTGTTGTCTTTGCATTAGCATATAAAAATTAGACAAGTGTGCTTTTAAGAGAAATTAATGTTCCCACTATGTACATTTTCAAAGTTGTCTCTGTTTACCAACTCCAAAACTAAAATATACCCATTACCAAAATGTCTGTGCTGGCTGTTGAGTTTGATAAGAATAAAGCATGAAGTTATTCTAATCTACCTTTTTATTTTTTGTCCTTTTCAAAACTACATCATAACAGAAAAAGCGAAAGCGATGAAAACAAACAAATCGTTCTTGTAGAAACTGCGGGTGCGAAGTTTTCAGGTCCACTTTTCAGCGTCGGGTCTTCCGAAGGTCGCTGTGTGATCCAACGGAGCATTCCCACGTTCGCTCTGGTTTTCGCAGCGCGTTCGTTGTTCGTGCTCTTAGGCACTGAAATGCGGTGCGTAATGATTTATCTTTCGGAAACTGCAGAAGTGGAAACTGAGCTGAAACTGCACTTTTAGAGCCTTGGAACTTCCTCCGGGCAGGGGAAGTTGAATGTCTGCCTGGGTTCGATTTATTCTTCACTGTACAGCTGTACTGGAGAGGTATCGCTGCAAAATCACGGCGGAAAAGGCATGTTTTTTTCTGTATATAATGGTTGTAAGTTACAGATGACTCAAAACATAAATGGTAAATATTTAGTAGAGCGAAAGTGATTCCGGGATTTTTTTATTCTTAAAGTCTACATAAGACAATTCCTCCTAGTCCCTCCCAATGTAACAGGTAGGACCATAAACTACCAATCTGATGAAAGTCAGAAAAATTTCAGCCAGAAGAAATATATCAAGCACTGGTTTCTTGGTTAACAAATTGTAAGTAGGTTTCTATAAAGTGCAAGGTTGCAATAACATACCCCTTAGGTTAAACATTTCAATCAAGCAGTTCAAGCAAAATTTGTTTAATATCATTATGTATTACTCGGTGTGGTTTCTCTGTTTTTTTTTTTACAGATATGATTCTCTGCTTTTCCCTCCAGTGCAGTTACTAAGTTTTTTTAACCATCATTTTAATTTAATGTGTTTTATGTAAACTCATTGTTTAGCCTTAGGGTTCATACTTGGACCCAACAGAGAAGCATAAAGATACACTTGGGCCCAGAATTAGGATCTGGACTCAGTAGGGAGATGAGTCCTTCTTTTGTTGCATCTTCGGCAGAAAAGATGAGCAAGTTTAGACATGTGTGGTATCACTGAACTATGAAAATGGAGTTTTTGAACATGATTG
Source organism: Anoura caudifer (assembly GCA_004027475.1). Classification (NCBI taxonomy): domain Eukaryota; kingdom Metazoa; phylum Chordata; class Mammalia; order Chiroptera; family Phyllostomidae; genus Anoura; species Anoura caudifer. The sequence continues at coordinate 92,347 of PVKU01005628.1, read as the reverse complement.
ATTAAGAAGAAGTAGGTATGGATTGCGGGATCTGCTGCCACTCACCTTCCAGTAACACCACTTTGGGCTGTTATGGTTACATTTGCTTATTCTTGTACCAAAGATCTGAGGGCGGAATTAGCTCCATGATTTCAGGGGTGGCAGGTGCTCTTGACCAAAACCAAGCCATGTGTTACGTTTTCCTGAGCCAGGGAGACTTTCTTAAGGGGTGGACACATGACCCAAGGAGAGGGAAAGAGCTTTCCTGTGACTGTTCTTGGGAATGCTAGTTCAGAGAGTCACCTCTGTCCCCAGTGAACTTGATGCTGAGCCCAGGAAAGATCGTGGCAGCTGCCACGACCGACCGTGAGAAGGCCTCAGGTCTTAAAAAATGAAGCAAAAGTGAAGAATGATGACCGGGTTGGTGCAGAGAGCTAGGCACATGATGACATTATTTGGAATTTTTTAAAAGCCTCAACTAAGTCAAGAAAGATAGAATGCTCTTCCCTCCTCTAGGGGACTCCGCCTCTTCTTTCCGACCATGCAATTCACCTAGGGCTGCTCTGTGCACCTAAACACTGGCGACTTGTCTAGAGATGGCATTTCCCGGCTCAGTGGAGGCCAACACTGCCTTTTTCTAAAGTCTTTTAAGTTGTAAGTGAGGAAGCCAAGTGTCACTGGTGGAAAGAGTCACACGTTTTAGATTAGGAATTCTAGAGACGACTTGAGTTTCTCAAGTTGTTTGGGAAGCCTGTTCTCGATGAGATCAGGAACCTTGCTACTAGAACGTGGGATTATGATTGCTAAGTGACACATGAGCACGTCTCTAGGATATTCATAAAAGGAAGCAAATATTTAATGGTTTAAAGATCAGATATATTAACAGAAATTCAAAACCTAGGGAGACATCGAAGAATAAACAGAAGAAATCCTTAAATTAATTAGGTTTTGGAATGAGTCAATTCACATCAGGACTTGGAATGTAATTTCAGATACTGGATCCTGAAATATGAACAAAATGATTAGTTATGATCCAAATAAATGTCTAATTTTAGATGAAGATCACATGGCATTTCACGTGAGGCCTGGCCCCATAATCGATGACATCTAGAGATGAAAACAACAGGAGACATGGCCTTGGGTGAGATGTCTCATTTATGTCTCTCAGTGTCTTTTATATTAAACCACCGAAGATGGAAACTGATGGGTGATTTTGGTAAGAAAAGGTCAATTCCACTTTTCCGCCTTAGTTTGTGCTGTCTTTCCTGGTGTATAATAGGAATGGAATTACCTATTGGCTTTCTTGTCTGAAAGAGTAAGTTATGACCATATAAAAGAAGAAATCAGATTTGCAGAGAGAAATGCAATGCCTCTTGTGTTGCGTTACAACATTTCCTCAGCGCTTACGTCACACTGCAAAGTGGCAAAGCATGAGAGGCCTTGCTCACAGCCCTCTGAGGAATTGGGAAGCTCCTTTTACCGAAGGTACGGTATCAACAAGAAGCGGACCATGTAGACTGGTTAATGGCTAACCTATCACAAATTGTCTTTGAGAGATTTTAGAATCTATAGTTAAATTTCCTTCTGCATGCACCATTTTCCAAAAGTGCTAGGTGTTGTTAGAAACTTGTAATTAGAAAATATAACTGTAGGATATTTATAATCATTAATATAAATCCCATGATACGTGGTTAATTCTGTAACATTGATCTGCGGGCAGTAATATCTTTATTGTGGTTACTGTCAAGTGGAAAATGTTGCTGTCGCCATGTTTCTCCCCGTGTTTTAACGCTTCATCGGACAACGTATTTTGTAAAGAAAAAGGTAAAATGTCCCCCTTTACCTTTTAATGTTTCTGCTGGACGCTCAGAGCAGAGGTTTTGGAGAGAGGTTGTCTTTGCCACTTTTTCAAAAATCTGACTAACCTTGGGCAATTTACTTAACCTCTCGAAGCCTAATTTTCTCTACTTATAAATATCAGCGATAAAACCAATTTAATAAACTCATTGAGGATTTTCAAGAAATAACAAAATGATGTTCTTGTTCTGACACCTAACATAGCAACTGCATTATCTCTGTAGACAGAACGGAAGTCAGTACCTCCCAGCACCTGTATCGAAGTGATAAGCCTTGGGTGCATATTTGTAAGTTGAAAACTACATAGATTGAAATTCCATACTGCTTTATCATCCACCAATAAGATTTGCGGTTAATAAGGTTGCTTTTGAAGTTTTTTTTTAAGATCTTGCTAAAAATTATATGGTATTTTCAATTTTTTTAAAAAAATTCTATTACAAGAGATGTTTTTATTTTTCTCTTCCCGTGGTTAGTATATGCCTAGCTAGTTCAAGGTAATGAAGACAAAAGTTTAAAGTAATTTCTTCATAGTAAGTCTAAGAGTACCTTAATTTTTTAAAAATGTCCTAATTGTTATTACCTCAAATTGATTCTCTCTTCCTTTAGAGTTGGTGTAGAAGAGATTTTTAAAAATTATATTCTTATTTTCTATAATAAATGTAGTAAATTTAGACAAATGATTAAGAATATCCCTTGAAGCCCTAGTGAATAAAAAAAAAAAAAAAGCTGTTATTGCACATACTCACTGGGTAACAGTCTTAATACTTTTTACAGAAATAATGTATATGCATATATAATAAATTATTTTAGATTCAGAATTTTTCATTTTGTTGATACCTCTGGATTAATTTTTTTATTTCATAATCAAACTAAGATTTGTCATAATTCTGTTTTACAAACAAAAAGAACTATACAGATAAACACATTGTAAGACACTTACATTTCTTTATTTCTTCCCAGGTGAGTTAAAAACATGAGAAATTAGAATTCTGAGAAATTGTTTACATTTCTGAGAATATCTTTTTTTAAATCTTATTTAGGAAATTCAGCAAAAAAATTCAGTCTCAGATGTGAGAACTCAGTCTCTAATTTTCTTCTAGGAAAATCAGAAGAAAAATTTATCATTGGGCTGATTTTTTTTTCAAACAATGGAATTTTTGCCTCTAGTAATGACATTGTAGTCAAGTTTCCCACATTGCCTTAGCAACAGGAGTAAAGCAGTTCAGAGATCCTGCTTTCCAGAGCGGTGACAGAGCTGGCTGGACAGCTTTCCCCTGCATTGCTCAGAACCCTTTGCTCTATTTGAGAAAGTGACATTTGAATATGCCAATCAGAGGGCCAACGCTGTTCGGGAAAACGAGATAGCAGTGCGGAAAACATACATTTTACTAAAGTGCTATTCTAGAAATGTTGTTGACACTTTAAAATAGTGTTACACTAACCTACAAGACAGGCTTTCAATTACAATGATGTTAGGATTTAGATTGAATTCCTCTTTAATTTGACAAAACGTTTGTATTTTCTTTTTTCAAACGTGTTAAACTTGATAAGTAAACATAATTTCTTTCTCTTTCTCTGTTTTTCCTTTCTCTTTTTCTCTTTCCTTTTCTCTCTGGTCTTGTGGATTTTGGCATATTATTAATATGTTCATGTAGTGAACATGTTATATCACTGAAGTGTACATGCTTTTGGTTTGGACTCTTCAGAAGCAGCCTTCCTGCTTTTGGGTTGCCTTAATGGAAGCGTCTCATAGTCTAGCATCGGTAGCACATTTTCACGTTTGTATGTGCCCAGGCTTTCCTGTGAAAGCATAACTAATCTGAGTAATAGGACCCAGCTGCGATGTGTTTACACATCCCATGTGTAAGGTCTGAAAGATTGTACTGTAATCGCCCATTAAAAATAAAACTCAGTCTTAATATTTGCTGGAAGGATGGTGAGACTCTGCCAGACTTGTGTAAAGTCAAACTTATTATCACTCACAATGGGTAAATGTATAGCACTTAAAGTGAGTAAGGCATTGTTACACTTAAATACACCACTGTACCACCTTGGCACTGAGGATCAGAGTCGACTCCTTAAAAACACCCTGAACGCTTTAAAGCAGGCTCTGTCACCTCAGCACTTTTATTGATTGATCCACGTTTCCCTGCCTGGCAGTGAAGCATTTCATCAGGCAAAGACTGGCCCCACCGCTCACCCCACCCTCCCCCGTCACCAGTCGGCAGTTCACCGTCTCACTGCGTTGAGAATAACAAAAGGAGAGCACTGGCCGGCTCCCAGCGCCTCTTTCTTAAAATGAGATGGATTATATTAAGGGGGAAAATTGATCATGAACATTCATAATCTCTAAATAAACAAGGATCCCAGAAGTAGTTGAGCAAAACGTACTAACGATGATGTTTTAAAATGATGAAAGGTAATGCTCCTCATTTCTAGAATTTCCAAGAATATAAAATGCTCCAATTATATGGAATGGTTTAGTCCCAGGAAGTCATTCATTTGACTGTAAGGAGAAGTTTATAAGATAAGTAATTTTTTTTAAAAAAGCATTTTAAAATGCAATATCAAATGAGCATCACCCCCTCCCTCCCTCCCCTTTTCTGAGGCAAGGACTCTAGGATTAGCTCTAACACTGAAGGGCAATGAAAGGCGGTGACAAGGAATGAAAGTTACTCCGAGAATATTGTGCTTCCTCCATTCGCCTCCCTGTGCAGTGGCCGGAAACAAGAGGAAAAGACTAACCTGGCAACATCTATAACTTGATTTTTAAATTTGAACTCACGCAGACTTTCTAACGGGAATAATTCCCGAAGTGCTTATTTTGCACTGTGAACACTAGGGAGACCTGCTCAGAGACCCCAGCGTGCCCAGGGAGCACATCGGGCCTGCCCAGGCCGCCTTCCTCCACCAGCCAGGGCTGTCTGGGCAGGTCCGGCCACGGTCTTCCCCTTGTATTCTCCCAACAGGACCTCCACTGCTACCTGCCCCCGCCAGTCTATTCCCTGATGAGCATCTTGAGCATTATTTTTTTATATGTGAATTGGACCACTTTCTACTTAGAACATTTTAGTGACTTCCATTGCGCTTAGAGTAAAACCCGAATTCCTGTTGTTGACCCAGGTTCCTCCTGAACACTCTGTGACCTCGCTCTGCCCGCTGTGACTCTTGTTGTCCCAACTGCCTTATCCTTCCCAGGTCCTCAAACAAACCAGCCTTTGTCCCCCTCAGGGGCCTCATGATGCGCCTCACACCTTCTCAGCCTCAGTGCCCAGACCTCAGATCATGGGCCTGCTCAGGCACCTTCCCAAGTCATGGGACCCCAACTGCTCTTCCGTGGGGGTCTTCATATGATGACTTCCTGTCCCCTTGGACACAGCTAGCAGTCATTGGTCATTGTTGGTGCCTTACACTTTTTGTTTCTGGACCTCTTTCTGACTGTAAACTAACTCACAGAGGCGGAGACATTTCCCATCCCCTCCCTTCTGTGCCCAGCTCATTCGGGGCTCACATGTAGTAGATGCTCATCGAATCCAGGAGTGGTTAGTCAATCACACCAGTGCAAGAGTGTAGGACAACGTTTGTACATCTTTAAACATAGGTGCTCACTCTCTGACTTGAGGTGTTCCAGCTTCATAATTTTGATTGTCTATGTTCAAAGGCGAAGTGTTTAAGCCTTCTGCCTTGTCAACAGGTTTGCCTAATGATTGGAGCAGAGTGCACAAAAAGAATGTTGGCAGAGGAGGACATGAGCGTGGCAGCCAGAGGCTGGATGGTTAGAGTCCCGAGGGTCCTCATGAGGTGTCTGGCATTTGTTCAGGGTGTGTCCAGGCAATATGGGCGGGTACAGAGCAGAGGACTGTGGTAAAGCTACGCTTACTCCGTCACATGTGTGTTTAACTGGAGGCAGAGGCTTGTGAATGCAGAGGCAAGGAAATCAGTCAGAAAGTTATTGACATAATAAAAGTGAGAGATCACTGTGGCTCCAGAATGATAGGATGTCTCAGGATTCCGGCTACATTTGGTAAGCTAGGATTTCTGGTTTTGGTATTGGCAGGTGAAAATATAATCTTACCTACTTTCACACATACCATGGACTGTTTATTTCAAACACTTAGCACTTCTTAGTATAAGAACTGAGTTTTCTTTTAATTAATCATCTATTCTCAATGTGTAGCAGCTTAGGAGATCCATATAAAAAGTAAAATTATAACATTTTGTATATAAGCTCCATGACAATGGTCATATACGTAGAAAAATAGTAATAAGTAAAATCCAGTGGCCACATCTACCTTATAAAATATGGTAAAGATGTTTTAAAAGGTTAAGCAAATTGCACTCATTAATATTCTATAACATTTTTTCAAATATGTGTATATCACAAACGTTACCTTGTATTACTGCAATTTTAACATCAATATGCATTTGATTTACCTCTTACTCTACCAACTGGGAAAGATTAACCTAAATCACTTTCATTGTTTTCCTACATGAACTTTATTCAAATGCCTGTCTCTTCCTATAATTGATTCCAAAGTCATTAGCCTATAAATCATGAATTTATCTCTCAGGTATAATACATAATAATAATAAAAGTTATCAAAATGTACATCAAATAGAATTATATGGTACATGAGTTAAAGCACATAAAAGACATTAGCTTGGGACATAATAATATTATCATAATGGCATTGATCATCAAAGTAATATATAGCTAATACTTATGAGCAGAGTAATACAGGGAAAATGAACAGAGCAATATGTAGAATAATAAATAAATGACTAGCAAATTATAGGGAGAAAAGCATCTTAGAGTCAGCGATGACTGTGAACGTTTTGGTCCACGGAAACTGTGACGTCGTGCTAGGGAGTTTCATTTCCTGTGTCACCTGCTGGGCCACGGAGGGCCCACACTGGTTCAGCACTGTTTCTGGGTGTAGGTGGAAGCGTGTTTCCAGATAAGATTGGGGAAGCAGATTGCCTTCCATGGTGGGAATGGGCCCCGTCCAATCTGGTAAGGGCCTGGATTCGCTCTCCCTGCGGGGCTGTGTGAGCTGGGACATTGGTCTTCTACTCCCAGACTGTGACCTACAGCTTCGGTGCGCCTGGTTCTCAGGCCTTCAGACTCCCACTGAAATGCCATCAACAGCTTTCTTCCGTTTCCAGCTTGCAGGGGGCAGATCCGTAATCACATGAGCCGGTTCCTTACAAAACATGGATAATTGGTAGGTAGGTAGGTAGGTAGGTAAGTAGATAGATAGATAGATAGATACTCAGACAGACAGACATAGAGATAAGATGGATGATAAATACAGCTGGAGGGATGGATGGGCAGATGATGGATGGATGGGTGGATGAATGGTATATAGATTAGATTAGATAGAGGATGTACATATATATATATAAACCATGTATGGTTATACATATATATATTCTAAAATTTTTTTACAGGAAAAACAATCTCCTGAAGAACAATAAATTATAATCACATATGTGTAGATAACCCACACATAAGTAATCAAACATGTGTAATTAATATTTGAACATGGGCACCCAAATTCTCTCTAAATGTACAAACATGCACGCATATTACATTTCTGGAAGTTCTTCTCCAGGAGAGTTATGAAATATCCCAATAAAAACTCTTCATACAATAAACTAACAAGCAATAGACTTTTCTGGGCATGATGCCAAAAAAGCATGATAATGCAGATTTGAAACATGAAGCCCTCTGGTGGAAAGTCAGCCGCATGCTCGTATATTTCCCGAAGCCTCACCTCGCAGAGAGGGAAGGCGCCCTAAACAGGCTTCCTGCTGCACTGTGACGCTGCAGCCCACCAGGGCCAGCCGTTCCCAGCCGCCGTCACTGCGGCTTCGTTTATGGAAGCTACTCAGCAGCACTCGGAGAGAACATTTGCCAAATTTTTAATCACTTACCAAATTCCTGGTGAACAGAGTGCTTTCACACAGTAACAATCCATCAACACAGCTATGAAATCAAACAGGGCGGTACGGAATCAAAGTGTCGATGGGATAATCACTTCGGCTGCCTTTGTTGGACTTAGTCCTGCCCTCAAATGCTTCCCCCTCAGGAAAAAGGAAAGGGAAACTGAATGATCTCTTTTTCACTATTATTATTATTATTATTATTATTATTATTTGAACTACTGGACTAGAAAGGGCAGGGGAATTAAGCGTAATCTTTGAGACTGTATAATAATAAATGACATCTTATACAATAAGATATTTCTAACCATGTGCTTTGCTAACCAACTGCCAGAGACACAAGAGCTTTAGAACGCACGTGTGAAAATCTGAACTTCGGTCATGGTGAAGACGGCTCCGTTTAAGCAGTCACTATAAAGCCAGCACTTACTTATAATATCCCACAGTTTAATGGATGGCCCTGTTCCATTATGCTCGTCTAAACACATTGCAATAAAAATGAAACAGGCAGAGAGCGATCCTCTACATTTATGCATGAACTTGGAAACCAGAGGGAAATATGTGTGTAGCGGGATTTTACGTTCATTTCTGTTTTGCATCGTTATGTGCTCAGCACCCATTTCTCTCATTTTCCTAAAGATCTTGAGAAAGAACTTTACCTTACTGAGTTACGGTGTCCAGAGTCATATGCTCCTAATAATTTTGAATAGACATCACAATAAATATTGTAACGGTGTTTGGTAGAGAGGAGATAACTATCCCCAAAGGGGAATTCGGGGGTGCTTCTCTTCACCGTAAAGTGGGAAAGTTCTAGGTATGGTTGATGTGTCTAAGAATGTGCATTTCCTTGTCAGAATGAAAGCGTATTTCAGAGAGTGGCTGCTCCAGTTTTGATCAAGAGTACTTCCAGAACTTCATAGAGACTAAGTACGTAAGCACACACAAGGTAGATTTACAAGTGAATATTAGGGTCATACTTAATGTAGTTTCAGAAACCTCTAAGAACTTAATGGAACATGATGGAGAACTTTGCATACATTTAATAGCATCCTCAGAAACAATGATATATGTATATCAGATGAACAAATTCATCTGACGGATTGAACGTCTGCTGTGGCCAAGGCCTAGCAACAGTCGGGGAGACATTGGCGTCCTCGGAACCTGGAAGCACCGTCCGACTGTATTTTTAACACCTGTTTCTTAGCCCCGGATCCTGCTGTGCCTTTTGATAGCTGAAACCATTACAGCTTTAGGCCAGGACTCAAGAGCTGACTCCTAACCAGAGCTGCATCATCAGCAGGCAGGCGGAGCTCTTAATTCTTCATCCACATCAGATTTCGCTTCTGTCCAGGCCGAGTCCCTTGCGAAATGGTATCCACGTGTCCTTCCGCCTGTCGTCATTGGTTTTCCCGTCCCACTTCTTCAGATTCCCGGATTCCTCCCGTTCCCCCACTGTGGGACTCGCTGTCTAATTAGGAGCAACTCTGAAAATTAAGTGCCATGTTTACATTATCAGCAAGAAATGGAAGAGGCTATATATGGATGTAAAGAAATCAATGCGTTTCTATAAACCCAACAAATAGTCCTTGACTTTGCTGATGGACATGTACAAGGTGAGGCAAAAGCAGGCTTACAGTTGTTGTTATGGCAAATATTACAATGATTAAAGAATGATAATACAAGAATATACTGTCCTACCCTGTATATAGATGTGTGTGTATGTGTGTACTTTTTGTAGATAAGTTTACAAAAATTTCAGTATAAAGCTTTTATATTTTATCTTTGTAATTTTACTGAAGTTTTTATAGACATTGTATCTTACAATTGCATTATGTATTTTATATATATTATATATATAATATGTATATAGTCACTTAACTTGGTTTAGTGTTTGTTCATTGTGCAAACCTGCTCTAGCTAAACAGGTCCATTTCCACTGGTGATATGCCCTCAGTCTCTCCAGCTTTGGCCACCTTAGGAGATTCAAAGGGATTAAAGGACCAAACACATTATTTCCAGAAATGTCATGAGGATGAGGGTTGGCCCTGGGCAGCCCCAAGTGTCCTTGTCACCACAGGGAGCACCTCAGCTGCAGGAACCCAGTGGGACCTGTGGCAAGTTAGATATGGCCGAGGTGTTTTCACTTCCCAGAATGAACAAATGGGGAGAATTTTAAAAAAAGCAAAAAAGTAGCAGGAGGGTAAAACACCTGCTGCTAATTTGGGGCAGATACTGAAACGGTTCTTATAAAATAGATTTATAACTTTCTTGCCTTTTATTTTGGTATCATGATGAGTGCCTCACAGTCCAACGCTCGAATTGGCCCTAAGAACCTGTTGACTACAAAATGTCCTCCCAAATCTAGATTTGACTGGTGCAGTGAAACAGTCTCCTTCATTAAGTCCACAAGATGGTTCTCCTGTCTAGAGCAAAATACAATAAACTTTCTGTCTCCGCTTCAACTGTTGGCTGTTGCTTATGACATTTTCTCCAGTAGGCCGTCATGACTTAGGACATTGGTAAACAGGGGACAGTCATTTGGAGACAGGATCTAATGCAAAGCAGGATATGATTTATCCATCATACAGTTTAGAAACAAGTGCAATAAAAAAAATGCCGTATTGAAAACCTAGCCAGCACTGTTAGGTGACACTAGAAATTAGATTGATGCAATGTTAAACTAAGAGTTATTACACTATCTCTAGGCTCTGGGGATTCTCAAGAAGTCATTGTTTTCAAACTGGATGGTGCAATTAGCTCCTGGTTGGAGGAGACATAATTACATTTTGCAGCCAATCCTGACATTTATTATCCTATGCCCAGAATTGACACACCATTAGTAGCTTTGGGAATTGTGAAAATCATCTTATCTATGGATTTATGTAAGCAGTATTGGCGAATAGCCTTGCATGAAAATTTAGCCAAAATGAAATCTTCGCATTGAATGGGATGCACAGGCTCGGGGTAGTATGTCCTTTAGACTAAGGGAATCCACCCTGTTGTTCGTAAAGGCAAGTTAATGATTTAGATGAACTCAGAGAATGCCCTCTAAGTGTATTAGTGAGGATTGTTTTAGTTAACACTACATAAACATCAGAAACCGTTTAAGTGAGAGCCAGAAAAATTCACAAAGTTAATGAATAGTGAAAACCTTGATGAGTGTTAACCCAAGATTTTAAAATTATAAGACCCACACTATAAAATGGAAATTTTCTTGTAAAAGAAATTATCTATTAGGGATAAAAACTATACCAAGAGGAGATACTAAGTTATTTGGCAAACTCATAGAATAATGCATTTTTGTTCTATTGTGCTTTCCTCAATTTACTCCAAAATTAATAGAATGTATAGATCTCAGACTTTCTTATTAAAAATGCATTATTACTACCAGTTTTGAAAATCCATGCCTTTTTTCACTGTGATATCCAATATCCTTGCTAGTATATATGATATAATTTTATTTTATAACTTAAAAATATCATTAAAAACCCCTTGTAATGAGTATTTGTAAAATATGTATTTGCCATCAGTATTTTATGAATCTTTTTGGTAAGGGAATGAACTTTGTAGAATGTCTTAGAGATTAATAACATACAGTAAATTATCTCTTGGAAAGATCATCAAAATGTAACTTTAGTAAATAAATTTCAGATATTTAAAAGAAAGTGAGAGTGATGAATGATGGAACATATATATATGTATATATAATATATATAATTGAAATAAAAGGGTACATATTTCTTGAGGATTAAAAATTAGAGTTCAGGGTAAGCAAATGCGATCCCCCAAAATTGTCAAGCATGATTTAAATAGCTATGCATTACGCATACCTGCCATGTATACTGAATATACGCCAGGATATTATTTAAAGTGTAATATAGTACTGCATTTACCTTGTTATTACTATTTTATCTATGGAATATATTTTTGTTCTGAGAGCAATTTCTTATGCATTCCTTGAAATAGCCATTTGTAAAATCTAGAACTGATCTTCAGCTATGTTTCGAAAGACTTGAATGTCTTTTTTTTTTTGTCATTTTTTACATTGTTGCTCAAGTACAGCTGTCTCCATTTTCCCCCACCACTCCCCCCATCCATCCCCATCCCCGACCCATCCCCATCCCCCACCCTCCATCCTACACCCTTTGGTTTTGTCCATACATCCTTTGTACGTCGAACGTCTTTTATAGTTCCATATTCAATGACCAGAGTAGTCGATAGAACTATCTTTTATATAGTGTTCTCATCATCATAAAGTGCACTATCCCTTTATTTTTATTTTTAGGAACTATGACAAAGTTGTGACAATTTTTCAACTTTTATTTATTATGTATGGGAGAGAGTGCACGATTGTCTGAGGAGTGTTAGGTACCTGTGTTCAGCAGGTGTGGTGTTACCCTGAAGGGACTCCTATAATTAGCTGTCACAGTCTAAGAAGAACAATTAGGACATTTGTTGCTGTGGCAGATTGAAGTCACAAACAATGGAGAAAAATAACCCGAAGGCAATTTGACAAGCAGCTGTGTAGTTGAAAAGGAAAAAAAAAAAAAAAAAAAAAACCAACAACAACTTTTAGCTGCAAATGAATAGGAATAGTTAAGTCATACCCAAATCTCAGGAAGTCTTTAAAATCCTGAGACGGAACTGAACCTAGGTCACAAAGGCATGGTTTCAACACTGGAATACAATGAAGATGAGAGAAAATGCAGACCCAGAACAATTGAATATTAGTAGAAAGTAATTTTAATGATTTAATATATATTTTTACCTTGCTCTCTTATGGAAGAGGCTAAAAGAGGTCTTCCAAGTTCATTATGTAGGTGTTCATTAAAACTTGGAACTCAAGAAGTAAACTATAAATATGGAGTAAATGTAAAAATGTGCAGCAAAATTGTTAAAAGTGGTTATATATGGGTTTCGAATGTGGGATAGGCAGTGGGAAACCTTGAAAAACTTTTATGAAATCCAAAGTGTACTTACCAATTGATGCTTAAAATGTCAGCTCTCCATTACATTGACCTAATCAATAATTCTTAATATGGGAGACTATTTCTTTCTCTCTCTCACTCTCTCTTCCTCTCTCCTTCTCACTCTCTCTCTCTCCCTCTTTTTTCTTTCTTTTTATGTAAACGTCCCTTTAGAAAAAGGAAAAATCTTCCAGAAGAGCTCTCTGTAGCTTCCTTTCCGATCAGAGCCAAATCTGTCATTCCGAAGTGCATTTCAAATTGTGTTTTAAAATAGTCTTTCAGGCTTATTCCATCATGAAGCAGTCAATACTATTTGCAAAATTGAACCATTATTTGGTGGGAAAAAATCTTAAAGGTCTTACGACGGGTGAGGGGAGAGTGTGCAGGAAGTGTGACTCTGTTCTGTAAGAGGATGGAGCCAGCGAGGTGCGCAGATGGGAGAGCAGCCTCGTCTGTCTGTTCCGATCTGCAGCAGGTGAACTGACCTCTGTTTCCGTGGGGCAAAGGCCATTTGGATGTAAACCCACCCAGCAAGGGTTCACACTCCCGTGTGGCTGGTAGTAATAGTTCCTAATAATTACTGGATGTTTACAGTCACAGTTAAATTAGCGATGAAATACATGCATGCAATTTACTACACAGTGGCTCTTATCAGGTAAAATTTTGAGACTGTAAGATGACCCAGAAAAGATTTCAATAAAAACACCTTCAAAACTCATGCAATCATATCATGTATCAAATAGGTTCACTTGTAATCTCTCCTGAAAGTGTCAGAGGTGAGGGAAAACACATTATGATTTTTTCTTCCTTATTTTAAGAATACTGTAGCCTCTGAAGGAGAATACATTGAATCTTTTATATTAACTTGACGATGGATCTTTCTCATACATCATTAGATTAGTTTCATTTCTTCCATTTCCATTTAAGCAAACCTTTCTTTTAGAAACGATATTAAAAAAGGTTAAAGTGTTCATATCAAAAATTGAGCATTTCTCTTATTTTTATGATAAGGCCTTCCAATCATGCTAAATAAAATAATGAATGAAATAAGAACAATTGCCTTTATTTTTAGCCCCTTGCAGATTAAGGGAATTCAAACACATATTTTTAATGGAAAATTTTTATTGTTATTGTTATTTTTTTGGAAAATTTTAGTTTGTAAACAGAATACATTGTCTTTCTTTTTTCCCCTTTTCAACTTAAATTATATTTTTTATGTTTAATACAGAAAAAAGGGGCCTCAAAGCATAGCCTGAGTGAAATGTCAGTGAGCATTTGTTTAAAAAGACCTTCCGAAAAGAACGATGTATCATATATTCGTGCTATTATGCTGAGCACCTGACTCTCTTTTCACATTTAAGATGTCAGAGAAATATTGGCAAACAACTCTTGAAACATTCCCTTAATCTTGTTCTTGCAGTAGTGTGCAAAATGCTGGAAATAATCGGAAACAAATTATTTCTGTCTGAGTGAAAAAGAGAAAAAATCTGCACACACTTAAATACAGCAATTGAAGGTGATTAATTTCCATCAGAAATGACTAAATGTACATACATGAGTTAGATGAGTGTGACCCGTTCATATGAAAGAAATAACTGGTATTTTATAGTCACCAAAAGGGGGGAAATTTATGTATAGAACTTGTACTTTTATCAGAAAATATAATATTACATATAAACTTCAATGGAAAACAATGTACAGAAATCTTTTTCAAACACTTAATAATCACAAATGCCATTTAAAATTGTTACATTTAATTTTTCAGTTGGCAGCTTGTACAAATAATAACACCCTATGCAGTGACATACTGCTGGTGGGAACTCATGTACCTTTATTTATTTTTAGAAAGCAGTTTAACGATAAGCATCAGGGATTTTATTGTTTTTAACCTTGATCCAGCCCTACTTTTTTGTTAAAATAGGACATATAGAGATCACACAAATTATGACTATCCAGCTTGATGAATTTTCACAGCAGAAATACACCTTTGTAACGAATAAAATGTAATAAGTATATTAATGTGCCTGTCACCCTTTCATTGCCTTCTTTTCTCTTCCTCTTTTCTCATTTCTTCTTCTTTCTCTGCTTCTGTAACTAAAGAATGCATCACCCCAATTAAAAAATAATTGACAGGTTTTAGTGTTTTGAAACCTTGTTTTGTTTTATTTTCTTCACTTACGTAGCATCGTTTTCTTTTAGAAATGCCTATGCTATGTTGTGCTCCTGTGGTAAATGTGGTAACTCCCACTATGTGTTTTTCTTGGAAATTATTGATGCATAAGAAGTTAAGACTTTGCTTTTTAATTTATTTAACTTTTATTGAACTTTTTGACTAAATCATTTTATGATCAGTTTTTATTTGTTTTTGAGGCACTATGTGTTAACAGTTTTACGTCCTATAAGTATTAATGGTTTTATCTCTTCCTTTTCACCGTCTTGGTATCTGAGAAATACTTCCTGTGTTTATGGGATGAATATATTTTATGCCTATTTTATACATGAGTGAAGAGTTAAGAAAGGAAGACTCCTAGGGTTGGGGAAGGGAGGCATGTCATGGCCCTTCCGTCCCTAAACAGAGAGGACTGCACTGCTCACAAATGATGGGAAAAATGAAAGGGTTTAAGAGAAAAGTTTCTTTGTTCATAGGTGTGTTTTTATAGCTTGTGGAGAAGCCGGCAGGAACCCCTATTCCCACTTTCAATTAGGGCGTTCACCAGAAACGTACTCCATCTCGATCTGTCTTCCTGCAAACAAAGAACTCAGGACGGTGATTTTACACGGTGTCCTTTCAGCCCTCTGGTGGGGCCAGGAAAAGATGGAAATTAAATGGACTGTAAGAGGGTTCTCAGTACTAAGCTTAAGCCAATCCTCGTTTGATCTCCTACGCACGTTCCCCAGCTCTTTCCCCATGGGGCTGGCCGGTGTGAACGGGGTAATGACAGCTCACACCCCCTGAGCGCTTGCTTATGTGGGGCTATGAGCCCAGTGCCTTTCTGCATGGCGCTTCAAATGCAGGGACTCCACGAATTCCTGCCATGGCCCTTTTACATGATATTATTCTGCCAGTTTTGCAGATGAGAAGCTGGAGACCAAGGGGGTGATTTTATAAAGTCACATAGCTAGTTGGTTTCAGATCTAAGATTTGAAGCGGGGTAGTTTCTGAAATCTACACTTACTGTCTCTCCAGTAGCAGCACAGAGCAAATTCAACAATGCCAAACAATGTCAACCCTTCCCAAATTTAGAAATTTCTATTGCATTACTGACACTTACGCAAAAGTAAAACAGAGATTTTGGAAAAACAGAGTCCCCAATAACTTTTTTTTTAAATGGAGGTTCTTTGGCGCCACTAAATTTGGATTGACATGTTACACAGTAAAGGGTGGCGGAAGGCTTTTTGGAGAATTGTGTTTTGAAAAAAATGCTTATTTTCATTGTGTTCTCAAACACTATTGGAGTTGCTTTCACTATTCTGGAAATGCCATGCTTTTTAAATTTCCATTGTTCAGAGGTGAAAATTGCAGAGATGTGAATTATTCAGACACAACTTCCTCATGCTAGTACACAACAAAAATGGCAATTATTATAATTAATCACAAACGAAATGGCATCTTTTGAGAGTGCCCTTTGTGTCAGGTATTGTGCTACCGGAATTATATGAATTATTACTTTATTGTGACTCTTCGCCTTATTTCTCTATGCTTGGAACTATCATTGCAACTTACATATGAAAATGATGAGTTAAAATCTGCATAAATTATTGGCCCAAGGACTTTCATTCTTCCCATTCCAAGAGGCCTGGGGGGTGAATCTAATCGATGGTGACACCAAAATCCATAGTCTTGACAGGGAAAAAAGACAAAAAACAGCTGTTATTCTTGACATTAGTTCCCAAGGAATTGTATATCTTTTTTCCACTCAAAAAACTTTTATATTTTTATTCTTTTTGTTCTACTCAGTATCAGCAGAAATGATTCCACCCAAGTTTGTGAGTGGGGTTGGTAGCTCCTTAAACAGGTACAACTAGGCATTTGAAAACCATTCCAGGATCAATAACATACATATTTTTATTCCAATAAAATGTAGCGCAAGGAATGACATTTTTAATTGTTTTAAATTGATTTGATTGATTTGATTTTATCCCGGAAGGAAATGAATTGCTTGTGAAGTTGCTGGAGAGAAGGTTGGTTGTACAAAGAATGGTGGACATAAGGGGAAAAAATCAAGAGGAGAGAAAGAAAAAGAAAAGAAAAGGAAAAGATAAAATCAAATCTTGTTTTCACTTCCCCTTAATCAGTTTGATTGTGTGAGAAGAGTAAAAAATGTGTCTCCTAGGAAAATAATTTGATACCTTTTCAACATTCATTGGGAATCTGTGTTTCCTGTCCCCTGCTTTGGAGTGGCACTTAAATGTACAGTGATATTTCCTTAATGGCGATTTCACTTCCACAGTTTCAGTTGCTTGCAGTTAAGTGCAGTCCAAAATGTTAAACAGACATTCCAGAAATAAACAGCCCACAGGTTTTAAATGATGCGCTGTATCATATGATGTCCTGCCCAGGACTTGCGTTGTCCCTTTGTCCCAATGCTCCCTGGCCATCAGTCACTTAGCAGCCATCCAGGTTACAGGATCTACTGTCAAGGCATGGCAGAGCTTGTGTTCAAGTCACCCTTATTTTACTTCCTAATGTCCCCTACAGGCTAAAGTGATGGTGGCAATTCAGTTATGCCAAAGAGAAGCCGTGAAGTGTCTTCTTTCAGTGAAAAGGTGAAGTTTCTCGACTGAATAAAGAAGGAAATTAAAAAGTCACATGCTGAGGTTAGTGTGATTTGTAGTAAGAATGAATCTTCTAGCCTTGAAATTGCCTAATGTATAAGTTAAACTTAATTACAGGTATGTACATATAGGAAAAAACACTATACATATATAGGTGTGGTACTACCCACAGTGACAGGCTTCCGCTGAGGGTCTTGGAATGCACCCCCATGAAGTAGGAAGATTGCTACATAAAATATTCAATGAAGGTGTATCATCTTCCCCAGTTTTCAAAGAGGCGATGGGGTGGTGTGTGCTTACAAGGCTGTGCTGGAGAGTCTGGCTCCGATGGGGAAGTTACTTAACCTTCCCAAGCTTCAGCTTTCTCTTATAAAATGGATACAATGGTAAATGTACCTACATGGGAATAAGCAACACTAGGCAAAATGTTTAAAAGTGGTTTTTAATGTTATAGCTGACATAATCTTACCTCCGAAATCAACATTATTATCAACATATATACAAATGATGTTATTCTGTAATTACTCTCTTGCAGCTGTACTTAACCTTTCAAAACGAGTGTTTTTTTATGAGAAGATAGCAACCAACTTCAACGTTAGTGAGGGCCACTCAATTAATATCATTACGAGACTTTAAAAGCAATAACAGCAGAGTAAAACAACTTGGCCTGTGTAATCAAAAGCAACTAAAATATAGATCAGGACACACCAATAAACCATTCACAGATTGATAGCAAATGAGTTTCCTCCGTGATGAATTAGTGATGGCATCCGTCGCTAGTGAGAAAAGACACAGTTATCATTTCATACAAAATCTTAATCTGTTTCCATCTTTAAAAACTTAAATGGAAAGATTTGCCTTCTATGAAACTTTTTAATATACGATGAATTAGTAATAAATTCTATAAAGTAATTAAAACAGAAAGAATAGAACTCATAAGTGGGATTAGGCAGGTTTTTCTAAATGATAATCCAAAATTACTAGTGAACCTTTTTGATCCATAAATCAGATACTGGGCTGTAGTTTGCAAAATTGTCTTCTTGAATTTTAATAGCCATTATACTTGTTACTGTGTTCTTAGAGTTCATGAAACCAGTATAAAGTACGAGCTGAATTATAACCTTCTGTTTTCTCTGGCAAAATTAAATATCCCACATATAAATAGATGAACCTATGGACATAAATTTCACAGTTTTTAAGCTTGTTCGTATGTAAATATATGCAAATTCATGGAGAAAAAACTAAAATTACTAAAATTAAAATCTCTCATTTGAAAACATTGTGACAAGGTTTTAGCATTCATTGTAATTTGAATCAAGAACAATAAAATATTATTATGGCCTGCTCACATTTGGAAAGCGGTTACGTTGAAGCAATCCTCAGTCAATTAAGCCTCATTCAGCTTTCAAGCTATTATACAAAGACTACTTGTAACTCAGGCATAGAAGAAAAATTTGCAGTTTATCAAAGGCAATTAAGTTTTATATCAGTCCAGCTTCCTCCATCAATATCCTTGGCCTATCACCATTTCTTAAATGTAGACAATTGAATGTAATCTTTAAAATTAGTACTTTGCTCTGTTGAAATTGATCTAATTTTGACCTCTAATGCCTAAGGAATGAAGTCTATTGGAGGAAATTCATTAAACTACCCAATCTTTCCCAATTTTACTTAGTGAAATTTACCATAAGAGATCTTCTTTTGTCAATTTTAAAAACTTTTTATCTTTTTGATTGTAGTTTAATCATACATAAATCCATGTCTTTATTCAAAATATATTTAAATGATTGTTCTCTCAGTCTCAGCTCAATACGAATTATTTAAAGGTAGAAGAATAGAAAATCTTTTTATCATTATAAATTACGTAAGTTTCTATCTAGAATATCACAAATAATCTATATATAAATTCATGGGATTAATAAATAAGCTGTGTAAATTTTCCAGATGTAAAGGCAGTATTTAAAACCAATAACATTTACATGCATCAGCAACAAATAAACAAGAAAATAAAATATGAAGAGGATGATGAAATTCATAATGGCCTAGTATCTAGAGAGATATTTAAATATGAAGTACCTAGAGATGATGCGATACAATTTCACAATATCGCCAAATTGTTTTAAAAAATTAAAATACCAACAGAATCTAGAAAAACCATAGTATCTCTGCACTGCTAGAAAAAAAATTGATATTACCTAGTAAAGGCAAAGATGTACATGCATGAAGTAGAAATTTCACAACTGGGTATATACCTAGAAAAACTCCTGTATACGTGCACAGGGAAATATGTGTAGGAATACCAGTAGCTTCTCTAATACTAGAAATGAATAAATGTAAAAAGTAAAGTAGAAGAATGTCTTATGGTATACCCTTACAATATTTCGTACATTCTGTATTCTATGTCACTTGCAGTACACAAGCAAAAACGAATGAATAACAGTTAGTGACTACAACATTATGTGTCTCAGACACATTCTGTTCAAATAAAGTCATAGAAGAATACAGGAAGTGTAATTTTCTTTAGATGTGAAAAAAATCTAAACATTAAAAAGCTGAACAATACAAAGTGTATAATGATACAAACATATGGTAAAAATATATTTTAAATAAATAGGAAAATCATAAATACAAAATTCAGCCCATTGCTTTTATACGAGAAGGGAAAGATACACTTAAAATAGGTGAACTTTTAAAATAATGAAATAGTGAAAATGATCACATTTCTGTGTAGATATTTTTGGTCTCTGTGCAACATTTAATAATATTTTTAAAAATGTTATGGTGACTGAACCGTAGACAGCAAGAAAGAATCCTCTAGGTTTTATTGCCAGGGATTAAGGCAAATTTGGTATTAATATTTATTGAGCATAGAAGTCATGCTATTAAAACCATGTACAGGTGATTCTGAAACATATAAAAGAATCTATGGATGAAAGAGATAACAGGAAACAATATTTTCCACAAGAAATTTGAATATGTCTCAAATAATATTTTTAATGAAGCACAGAGGATTAGAATATGGGTTTGGGCTGAGAAGTGTGTATTTTTTGGTGGATACAAGAGAGAATTTTAATAAGAGTGAGCTGCAAAGCACATTTTGAAACATGCTTGTTTTAAGACAAATCTTTTCAATAAAAAGGTCATTTATATATGAAATTGCTGAGAATAGATGCTAATCGTCACCGCACCCACATAAAAATGGTAACTGTGAGGAAAGAAGTTTTAACTTACATTATTGGGATTGTCATCCCATAATATGTATGTGTACCAAATGATCACATTAAGTTCACACAACATTCTTTGTCAATTACATTTCAGTGAAGCTAGAAAATAACGAGAAATTTCATCCAAGGGCCGGAGTTAATGTAAAGAAGACTGTTACATACCGCTTGTTAAAAATGTAAATTAAATTGTCTCAGTTTTGGTTTTGTTCCTCATAAAGACTGTTTATTAAAAATAGGCAAGGAATTTTAGTTTCACTTAAGGTTGCGGACTGCAAAAAGAAAATTAATTTTATAGTTAAAATCTACATGGCAAAGCTCTTAAGTACAATGCTACATTTTTTCAGTAGAAAAATAAGCCAATTATGCATGTACTATCTAACAGCAGCAATGATATGATTTTTATGGTCTTTGAAATTAGACCTACTTTTTGAGAAATCAGTAAATTAAACTATAATTAGTACAGATTAGTAACAGAATTCAAGATATTAGTGTTTAGATCATTAAACCTTAAAATGATCTTCTACATGGAAATGATATCCTCAGTGTTGAAAATTAAAACATTTTTTATTCAGGTCTCAAGCATCTAACCAGAAAAAAAATAAATGCATATAATTATATTTGTAGGAAAAACTAAATCTTTATATTTAAACTATGTTTTGAATTAAAATTATGTTCCCAGCATGACATTCATTTCCCCTCTTTATTAGTTTCTGGTGGAGAAAAGTGGGAGGTATCTAATTTAGGTTGAAGCAGTTTCAAGTTCCTGCTGACTTACATGAATAACCAAGAAGACAGAGTAACAGACTCAAGTCGACTCCATGCCAACCATAGAGGCATGAATCGACAAAAGAGGGCCACTGTTTCTTTAGGGTGTATCGGGCAGGAAATAAAAAGATGAAAACTCTCTTATCCTTAAAGATACATGATTTATTTAAATATTTATAAATACTTATTGTTAATATGTTGAATAGTGTGCATCATTAATAAAAGAAGGAGGAGAAAGTGGTGTCAGAACAAGAGGAAAAAGAAAACCAATTATTAATATGTTGCAAAGCAGTATGGTGAAGTATGCTTAACAAAATGGAATTGAATCCAAATTCACTTATTGTTCTAAAGTAAAATAAAAGTTGTATTTTATTTTATTTTTAGTATTTGAAAGACCATCAACGTCTGTGCTATACCTGATATAATAGCACAGGGAAAGATTGGGGGAAATTATATTTGAAATCTTGAAATGATGAAGTCAGACTTTTAGCAGAAAAAAGCCAAAATCAGTGAAACTGTCTATATTTTTATATCTTTGAAAATCATGTTATTATTTCCCCAAAACACATATAAACAGGAGTTTCCAAATAGTTTATTTAATTAATGAAGTTGTCTATAAGTAGATTCTTATGAAACTCAGACTGTTTCATGTGAACTTATAAAATGGTTCCCTTAGACTTTGTGAAATTTGTTTTTAACAATTTAATAATTTCTTAAATTACTAAAATTAACATTTATTTTGTTATGCCTTTATGTGAATTTGTCCATATTTCATATTTTCCAACACCTCTATATGAATTTTGGACTTCAATTAATAAAATGTTGAGATGAAAATATTCTGCAATAGCCAGGAAAACTCAGACTTTTTACACCATAAATTCTAGAAAGAACTGATTATTTAAAAAATTAATTATTGGTATATGTCTAAAATCTGGGTTCCTAGAAAATACAGAAAAAATACAATGTTAGTTAAACACCTATGTGTTTACATACTTCCATTATATCATTGAAATATTATATCTTTTCTCTGGTTCAATAAGTAAACCAGAACTTTTTTGGATGATTGTTGTTAGGTAAGATAGTTTCTAGAACTCCATGCTGTGAGTCAAATTAAAAAATGTGGCGTCTGAAAAGAGAGAGCAGGAAGCTACGTTGGCATGGCCTGAGTGTTCAAATAAGACACTTTCTATTTGGTAATATCTTGACCCTTCTGAAATCTGGAACTTAGTAAAAAACACGTAATTAATTTTCATAGGTTCTTATAATACACGTAATTGATTTTACAAGGTTTAAAACTGTAGGTGTACGAGATTTAACATTTTGTAATGTAAGCGCAGTATTTTTTATGAACAAATATATCTAGTTATGCTCAGTTGGTAATAAGGTGGGCATGAAAGAGCTGTGAGGTGTGCCTGCTCAGCAAAGATAAAAGGGTGCTAAAACCTTTATTTCGGGGCCTAGTAAAGTTATATTTAAGAGCTCTGTGTGCATACTGGTCCTTACCACAATATTGATAGCTTTGCTCCCTATAACTGAGAATCTTGCTATTTATCAAGTAGATTTATTAACTTGTACTTGCGAGATTTATAGATGATGATGACTGTTTTGTTAAGCTGTGTAATGGATTAGAAATTAAATTGGCATTAACATCCAATATTGGAGAAAAACAAGAAAATAGAATCTTCTTATATCTTTCTAGCTGTACGTGGTATGATGGCTCTGAAGCATCACCACCCAATTATACTGATATTTATCCCTAACACTTAGATTTTTATTTCTAATGTTATACCTCTGATAGGAGCCTAGCCTCCTCAGGAAGTCACTGATTCCTGTCTGGATTAATAATCAAAATACACAGCCCAGTAAAAATGAGCAAAATATATGGACAAGTAAAAAGAAAAAAGATTATGTGTAATGAAAATACAAAGGAGATTTCGAACTCATAAGTAACATGGGCATTGCTAATTAAATGCACAATCGGATGCCTTTCTACACCCATAAATGGAGGAAAATTAAAATGGGAAATCTCACGCACCACCGTGCACAGGTGCTGGCGTTTATACGTGCCATAGAAGAAAGCTCCCTTTCCCTAAATAATTTAAATATTAAAATCAAAGGGGCTTGTTAAGCGGGGATCAAGATACCAGATCTAGGGTAATGAAGACCACGCGGACAGACGTGGCTCACGTGTTCATCAGCAGGGACTGCCCCACCCCACCCCACCGCACAGTCCTCTAACACTGACTTCCTCCGCGGGTGTCCCCGGACCCGGGACTGTGCGCCCTGGGGACTGGTAGGCAGCTTCTTGCCCAAGAGGAGAGGCTTGGACGTCTGAGAAGGCCTTTCTGCCATTAAAGGCCATGAAAATAAGTCAGGTGGTGTGCGGTTCGACTCTGAGGGATGTAAATAAGGGGAAACATCTGCACTTATCCACAAAGAAATTGTAAAGGAGTTTTAGAGAAACGCTGTTTTTTATATTAAAAAAGAACGGAAATGCATACCCATTGATTTGAGAATAGATAATAATACTCGATGTATCTACACAAAGGAGTACTATCATTCTGTGAAAATATGTGACCAAATATGTCATGTGTCCCCTTCATTTGGAGGGTCTCATGAATGTTATGGGAAGATCTAAAAAGTGACAGAATAATATAATTAGCCTTATTTCATTAACATCATATATAAACCATGAAAAAATAGTATATATTGTTGAAAATACATGCATGTGTTAATATGAGGAAGGCATGGAAATTTAAAAAAATTCAGAATAGTATTTACGTCTGATGTAGACAGAAGGATGAAGTCAAGGACAGGTACCCAGCAGGTTTTAATTGTGTTGGAGGCAAGTACTTTGGTGCCTATGGTAGGTAGGATGCATTTTAAATTTTCTTTAAAATTAGAAAAAAAATTAAACAATTTAGCAAAATATGTGAAAAGAAGTTAGAGAATATTTACATATATTATCACAAAATGTTAAATTGGATGAGATTGGGGGCATTCAGGGTGGCATGGCCTTAGACAGAAAATGTTAAATTAAAATATTATTTCATACAGTGATGGTGTCTTATTTATTTAATTATTATTATTTATAAATGACAGAACATATCTTTGGGGTAAGGATTCCATAGGCCACATTCTGGGAAATATCAAACAGGTCATTTATTCCAGCAAAGTCTTAGGAAGTTCTGGAAAAAAATAGACTAGGGTTTAGTTGCATATTCCACAGATAATATAATCCATTTACTATAGGGACAAATGGTCTTAGAAGACATAACAGCTCCTGAGGGTGTCGCGGCACTAAAACATGCACGAAATCCGCCATAAAACTGACCAGCAAAATATCATGCTGTATGTTACTCTCATATATATGTTTCCGAGGGGACATTTTAAGGAGATACAGGGAAGTAGTGGGGAAAATGTGGTTCGTGAATCATAGTTCTTGAGTGTGAATCACGGTGCAACCTCCTGTTTGCTTTATGATTTTGAGCAAATTAATTATGCCATTGAACAATAGATTCTTATCTCTAAAAGTCCCGTAGTCACAAGATTATTAATAGGTTCCAGGGAGCTGAGGCACACAGAAACTCTTAGTGCATCTGAAGTTACGTAGTGAGCTGCTTAATACACACCTGTTTATTTTATCACCCAGTATTTGTAGACTTGATTTTAACATAATTGTCTGATTGCACTTTTCATAGTTCATATTTCATAATAAATTGTAATTTAAGCAAATATTTACTTTACTAAAAATATAGTAATCAGTATGTTTGGGATTGCCCAAAGTAATGTTAACATCTTACCAAGGTACCAGCCAATGACCTGTGCAAATTCATTTACATTCTGTGACACAGTATATTTCATTATTTAAACATCCTGTTTCTGGCCTGCTAAATGGAACAGAGGAATCAGGAGCACGGGGCTAAGAAAAAAATGCCTCTGGATTAATACAACAGATAAGGCATAACGAAGAACAACTGCCTTAACAATCAGGCCCTGAACAGCATCTAATCAGGAAGGCAGAGCCCAGGCACTCACACAGGCAATAGAGAGAGGTAGGTAGATAGGTAGATGGATAGTTAGGTAGATGTATAGACAGAGATGACAGCCGAGGCCGCATTAATTTACATTTGCCTTTTCAGCACCCAGTATAAATCAGCTAAAATACCCTAAGTATAAGCAAGTATCTAATAAAACTTCCTGATAAATAATGGTGAAGTTAAAAATAAAATCAGACACAACTGCAAGAAAGAACAATCTGAAGGTAGGTGATGTTTGGCATGTAGCAGTACATCTTCATATACCCTGAAGGCGCCGCTGCGTCCCATGCAGACTAGTCTTCGCAACGATTCGATTATTGGGCAGTGATGGAGTGGGAGTCACTGGGCTCTGTTCAGGGAGCGGTTACAGCTGTGGACTATCTGAGAAGAGCTAACTTAAGGAAGGTGAAATTGACCAGCGCCACCCCAGCAAATTCAATAAAATTTCAAAAACATGAAACTAGAATATATTTCTATGAAAACTATTGGTGAGAGAACTTTAATTGACATTTTCTTACTTAATTTGTAGAAATAACAAGTTACATTTACTATTACCATAGTATTAAAGGGCTGTGACAACCAGCATGGGGAATTAGTTATCATAATTTCGGTAGTTTTTCAAAGGATAATGTTATTTTGTGGTAAGTGTACTTATTTCTTTCAGAGTAGAAGTGTGCCACTCCAAGCAAATTAAATGGCCATCTTTGACATACACATTAAGGAAAGGTTTTGTACTTAAATATTCTTCATACTTTTAATGCTGCATGTGTCTTCCAATAACATATTATCTTCTCTCTCATTTTCCGAAGTCAGGTTTTTATTTCAAACTATGGCATGCAATTCGCCTCCAGTATCACACGCTAATATGCTAATGTTACAATCAGCTCTGGTGCGAACACAAATAGAGTCAACTGGCCTTTGACAAAGGCACATAGGGCATTTGAGGAAAAAGGATGGGTTTTCAGAAAGGATGATGCTGGGGCAATTCAATCGGACGTCATGTACTGGAAACAGACAGACAATCCAGGCACACACGTTCACCTTACACAAATGTTATCTCAAAATAAACGATAGGCCTAAATATAAAATGAAAGACTATAGAACTTCCCAAGTAAACCATAGGAGAACGTTAATGGGATCTGGGGATTGGCAATGATTTGTAAGTGCATCAAAAGCCCAATCCGTGAAAGAAAATACTTGTAAAAGTGATGATATCAGAAAAAAACCACTGCAGTCAACCCCATAGTCAACACTATAGACAGCTCTAATAAACTGGAACACAAGCACTTTTTACATTCATCTATCCATATTTTAATGATTTATTTATCTGTGTGTTTGCATTTATTCAATAATGCTTTTGTTTTTTATAATTATATAACTCCTGTAACAGTCAATATTGACTTTTGATATTGCTGCATTTAAGTTAGTTATGTTAATTTTCTTGTTTCATTATTGTGGTGGTCAGTAATGCCGTTCTTTAACACTTTTCATTTTCCCACTTGTAAATGGGAAGATTCTTTCTAACTATGAGGTCCTGGCTGCCTAGCATGACACTTGCCACCTGTGTCTCTTGATATTGGTTCCCCATGTCGTGCCTCTAACTTTGGCAGTGCAAGCTGAATTCAACTTGCATAACTGGAAAAAAAAAAAAAAAACAGCATCAGAAAGAAGCATGCTGAATATGAACACAAAATTAACTTTTGTCAAACTACATGGGAAAAGGAAAAAGCAGTTTAGTTTTGAAAATTTATTCTAGTGGGCAGAATCCCCAACTTTTTCTTTTATGCTTTTCAATATTGCATGTAAGCAGGGATTTTCTAGAAAACAGTGGGCAATATATAAAATTACGAAGTTTCAGATTCAATTTAATTTTTTTACAGATTCTGTAATTTTTTTTTTACTTTCTTATTTTTGACGGAATTGCCCTGTAGCTATGAAAACCAGTTTCTCATTTGAAGGAAGCCAGTAGTCAGGAACTGATTTTATGATTGAATGCGTTAGGAAACTCAGCTTTATTAGTATAATTATGGAAATGTTTATAGCCTTGGGATATTTTCTTTTTTCAAAGAAAACAGTATCTCTAGGAGACTAACAGATAAGCATGCAATTCAATTTAAGTACTAAATATTTGTGAAATATTGAAAGCTGGAAACTTTGGGTAATTAGTATAAGACTTGTCATTGAAATACTTTTTTTTATAAAGATTTTATTTACTTATTTATTTTTTAGAGAGGGGGGAAGGGAAGGAGAAAGAGAAGAAGAGAAACACCACTGTGTGGTTGCCCCTCACATGCCTCCAACTGGAGACCGGGCCTGCAACCCAGGCACGTGCCCTGACTGGGAATCAAACAGGCAACTCTTTGGTTTACAGGCTCGTGCTCAATCCACTGAGCTACACCAGCCAGGGCCTCATTGAAATACTTTTAATCAGCGGTCCCCAACCTTTTAGAAACGGGGGACCGGATTCATGGATGACAATTTTTCTACAGACTGGGGGTGCGGAGGCTGGTTTCTGGGTGAATCAGAGGCATTACATTTATTGTGCACTGTATTTCTATTATTATTACATGGTAATCATTGTGATATATAAACGAAATAATTATACAACTCACTGCACGCCAGGGTTAGCCTGTGGGCTTACGGGAACCATGACTGAGGCAAGCGCGCGGTGTGGGAAAGAGGCGTGGACGGAGTGGTAAATAAAATGGTGGGCGGTCCACACGTGGACTAAAATAAGTGCCGGATTCTGATTTAAAGCCTGCCAGCAGATGCAGCTTAATTGTCACTGGCCACTCACTGATAGGTTTTAATAAGAGTCCGCAAACAATTGATCTATTAGGTTTCCTGTGCAGTCCAACCTCCCCGCTCACGGTAATCTGTATTTGCAGCCGCTCGCCCACACTAGCATCCCTGCCTCCGCTCCACCTGGGATCCTCAGGCATTAGACTCTCACGAGGAGCAGGCAACCCAGGTCCCTGGCAGGGGAAGCTCACAGTAGGGCTGGAGCTCCTATGAGAATCTAATGCCACTGATCTGATCTGGAGGCGGAGCTCAGGCGGTGATGCCAGCCATGGGCAGCAGCCGTAAGTACAGATGAAGTTTCGCGGGCTCCAGCCACTCACCTCCTGCTGTGCGGCCTGGTTCCTAGCAGGCCGCCGTCCGGTACTGGTCCGTGGTCCTGGAGCTGGGGGCCCCTGCTTTTACCTGTCTTACACTTACTACTTTTCCTAAACTGTAAAACATAATGTGGTACAAATAAGTTTTGATTTTTTAACAATCATAAGAGAGATGCAATAATGAAAATGGACATAAAAAGAAAAGAATTAAAGTAAAATTTCATATAACATTACTTCTGTTATTTTTTTCTCTTGATGTTTGTGTATCATTTAAGCTTCATGTAATTGCATATACCTGGGAACTTTTGTGTAATTGCTAATGTGTGTATATACAGTGTGGGCAAAAGTGGGCCTACATTTTTTCATATGGAAAAATAATACAGTAATTAATGAATAATTATGCAATCATAAACTCTGTTAAGTGACCTCACAACTGTAAACCTCCTTTTGCCCCACCTTGAGTTTGTATATAAATAATTGACATCTACAGTAAAAGTCATAGCCCTTCTTTCTTGACACAATGTGGTTCCAAATTTTTTCTGCATTTTGGGCGTGTGGGGGCTTCTCTCAAAACATAGCTACTAATAGCTACTAATAAGAGATCTGTTTTGGAACCACACAGATGTGCCTTGGGGATATTATGAAGTGAAATAAATCAGACAGAGAAAGACAAACAGTGTATGATCTCACTCATACGCGGAATATAAAAAAGCCGTTAAAAAGATGAGCTTCGTGGTTACCAGAAGCAGGGGTTGGGGGTTGGTGGCAGGTGGTTAAAAGGTACAACTGCGAGAGGCACCATGACCAGGTGCTGAGGATGGAATGCACAGCACCTGGTTAGGTGACTCTGGTTAGCACTGCCATGTGATGTATTTGAAAGTTACTAAGAGGGTCGACCCTAAAGGTTCCCATCACAGGAGAGGATACAGTGTATGCTCATCCGGACAGGAAGGTTCGTACTAGAGGATTAAATGTATAGTATCTATTTCATGATTAGAGACATATAAAAATGGCAAATAAAGCAAAATATCAGTATAAATAACCTCCGCAAGTCAATGTTTATTGACTTTAGATACCAGAAATAAAAAGAAACATCAAATGAAAATCAATTACATTTGTGTGCTTCTGTATAAAATGTATAAGAACAAAGGGCTACTGCTTTTTCTCTTGATTCGGATAACATGTTATCTGTTGAAAAGTTAACAACTAGATCTCTTCCATAATCAGTTTCTATCAATTCTCACTTCATACATGGATTTCTATTTAAGTCCTCTTTTGTTTTTCTAGAAATCACTTGTGGCATGTGAGACTTTTAAGTGTTATTACAATAGTATTTTATGTGGGTTGATTAACTCCGAAATTATTCATGTATTCATCTACATGGATAAAGTTTAATCAAAACAATTATTAATTTCTCAGACATTTCTAGACTTTATAATAATAAGTACATCTTCAATCATAGCTTCTATTTTAAGTTAAAATTGCTGTCATCTGTTCAGGAGGAAAATTACATGGAATGCAAAATAAAGGTTGCTAAATTACTTCTAAATATATAGTTTCTAGGAGGTGTTTTATTTGCGAGCTGGACATTCAGCATCCGGATCCCCATGAGAGAAATACATTAAGGCAGGGAAGAGTGGTTTAGCCAGAGACACCGCTGTGTAACTTCTAGATTCTGAAAAACACGGTGAAAAAGAGCCGAAAGGAGACTATAAGCTCCTGGTCCATCCATTTCCTAGCTGGCATGAAGAATTTTAAACTAAGTTTGTTATTAAATTATATAAAACTGTTTTAGTGTTGACAAATGATGTATTTTTTCAGACTGCCTTTTGTGCAGAGGGTAAATAAATCTGGTAAATGTACCCATCTTATGGCTTTTTCTTCATGGACACATGTTGGAAGACAATTGCTTAAACATTAATTTACTAATAGACTAGCAAGACTATACTTTCAGGGATCATTTCCATAGTTCATTGCTAATAAAATAGTTACCTGTTTCTCCCTTTTAGAAATCTGCTTGCAAATATTTATTAATACTTGCAATAAAATATGAAAATAATTTACCATTGTGTTCTAATACAAATACATTAGGTTTAGTTCTAAGACATGAGACAACCTTTGATAAATGGCTTCCCAATATACCATAAGTTAGATTGAGCCAATGATAGAGACAAGAATGCATAAATGTATCAGAATTTTAAGGATTAGAAATATTTTAATATACCTGATTTTAGTTCATCAAAGGGCTAAGTGGATTTACTATTATAAAGAAAGCATAATTGATTTACATAAAATATCTGTTCATTGAGGCTACAAATCACATTGATAATCTTGAATTCCTGTGTATATGTAATAACCCTTTTTTTCAATAACACCCCTTAACATCTGTGCAAGTAACATGACAAGAGTCTCTAATGGGATTATTTTACATAAGGAACTAACAAAATATGCAATTAAGCATAATTATTAACAGATTTTCAGTCTATTTCAATTCACGAAGTTTAAACAAGAACATTTGCAAGTGGATGTAAGCAGAGTTTTCAAGCGGAGGTGCTGACTTCCGCCATGTTTTTTATCAGCTAGTATGAGTGAGGGGGGCCTCTCGTGGTCCTAAGTGTGCTGTAGTTTCTCATGAATGCTAAAGTCGAGGGGGGTCTAGGCCAACTGTCACATTTTGCAGAGCAGAAAATTAGGTGCAAAGAAGCAAAATTACTTTTTCTTAGCTCACTTGAGATTTTTCCTGAGAAGTGTAACTTGGAAGATTGGCGTTACCTCTTGATTACGAGGCATTTTTGCTGTCTTAAGTCCTCCTCTTCAAGTGAAGATGTTAGACTTGATTATATCTGAAGTATCTTTAAGAGAAAAACAACTCAACATTCACTTTCTTTTTCTCATTCACTTGACAATTTGTTATATGTAATACTGTTTTATTCTAATCATTTTAGATAATAAATGAATAGCATTTATTTCTTTTCAATTACAAAATTTTGTCACTAAAATTTATAATCTTTAAAGTTGCAAGTTAGTTTCTTTAAGAACTTGCTAATACATGGAATGATAGGAACAAATGGAATTTCAGTGTAGTAGAATATTGTGAAAGTTGATATCTTAATTCTTCATTTAAATAAGTGGACTTTTTATTGATAATGTATAGACTTTCATTTTGCATTCAGTATATAAATTATGTTGTTTATTTTTTATTTTGAAATGTATTGATCTCTAGATCAACTTAATAGAAAACGTGAATTATATTTATCTGACTTGTTCGTATGTTCCTGAGATAATTCTGTTGTAAGAGTGATCACAAGGTTGGCCTTGAAAGAATTAATGGGGCTTAATTTTCCCTAGCAGTTTATTCTGTTATGAAAGTCTGATTAAGTGTTTAAGAATAAAATAAATCAAGTAGTGTAGTCTAAGATAATTCCCGTCAATTACCCACCTGTGGATTGTCAGCTTGATAATAAATGCTTACTCCCAAATTTTAGAACATGGAACTATTACTATCCAGGAAATACCAATGCAGTAAGAATAAAATCTTAATTATTTTAATGTTTTAAATGTGCCTTCAATTAAGACCTGAGAATTAATAGTTGGCCAAACTATTGGCATTGGAAAACTATAATAAATAATGGCAGAAATTAAAGCAATAATTTACAATATATGCTAGTTACTGAGATTTAACACATAATGCTTATGAAGATACTTTTTTAATTCATACAAAAAAACTTGTGAAAATACATTTATCTTTGCTATGAACAGAGTGTTTATCTTCCCCACTCACATTTCCATGTTCAAGCCCTCTCGTGCAATGGGATGGCATTGGAGATTTGGCCGTTGGGAGTTAGATAGGTATTAAGACAATTGTACTTGAACAACAATTTTTTAAAAATGTAAAAAAAAAAAATTAAAATTAAATAAAAAAGAAAGAGGGCCTTTGGTAATGAGATTAGTGGTCTTAAAAAGAGCAAAGCCCTTGTCTGCAAGCCAGGAAGAGAGCACTCTCCCCAGGAAAAAGTTAGTGCGCACCTTGATCCTAGACCTTCCAGCTGGTAGAATTCAAAGAGAAGAATCTCATTTAAGCCACCACCCAGTCTGTGGGGTTCGGTTGTGGTAGCTCACATCGACAAAGCCAGTCTTGCACCAAGAGCTTTTGAAAATATTTTGCCTTAAATTCAAATGATCATTTCATGTACTATTTCGTTCTTCTGCATGAAATTTGATGAACAAAGATTTCTTAAAAAGCTATTTTAGTGAGAAGTTTTATATAGATAGATACACACATGTTTATATTTTTGAAAAACATCTGTGACCATGAATGTTCATTTATTTATTTATTCTTAAATAGTTACAGAGGGACTACATGCTGTAGGCACTGAACATTGAGCAAATAAATAAGAACTCTTTGCCCCTAAAGGAGACAGACAGTGCATACTAATGAAGTCAATTGATTCAAATGGTAATAAATTCTAGGAAGAAAGTAGAAGAAGATGGTGAACTAGAAAAGGCTTTTGACCTTGAAGGTAGGTCAGGAAAGGACTCTATAAAATGGTGATACTTAAACATACACTTGACTGATAGAAAGTAGGAAGCCATGTGCCCATCTAGGGAAATAGTTTCACAGGATGCGGGACACAGAGTGCTAAAACCTCAAAGACTTTCTATTACCGTATTTCAAGAGAATTTCAAACATTTTTTCATCTTGCATTGGTGTTTCCTGTTTTTGAGGAATGCAAATAACATTCCTTAAGCACTGGTGAGTTTTACTTTAACTTCTTCAACTAGTCCTCAGAGCCATGGAAGGTAATTAGATTTTTATTCCCTTTAAAGATGCAGACTCCTCCATCAGTAAGTCAGGGTCACAGAGATAATGACCAGTGACAGGGCCCCAGCCCCGCTGCGCCCCAGGCTCACCACGCAGCTGCCTGCCTCTGCTGCAGACTGCTCTCCACGCATTACATAGTGAGCATTCGTGTATACAACATCCATTTTACAAGATAAGACATGTCTTAATTTGGTTGTGAGAAGTAGATGAACACGGTGACATAACTTGAGAAATCCTAGGGCACTGAAGTGATAGTTTAAGCCCCCTAATATATAACCATGTAATGCAAACTCAGGAACTGCCTACACCACCGTGGCCAGAGAAGGCTTTGGCAGTGTTTCGTAACGTACATTAAGTGACATTTTTCTTGTTTCAAAAAAATTTCACATACAGGATCTTCTTTGATCCTGTCAAATGATCCTTTGAGATGGACAAGGTAAAATTCAAGCTCAAGCTTATGAACATTCCATGTCCTCTTTCACCATTTAGGGAAGTAAGGAAGTAAATAAAGGTACAGAAAATGCCTGTAAGACTCCTAAACTCTTGCAACATTGCAGATTTTGCTGGTGTTTCAACTATTACTTAAGTCATTAAGAAAATATCTTTATCTTTTCCAGGGTCAGAAGGCAAGTGAACCACAGGGTAGATTCTGTCCAACCCCTCAGATTTGAAAAAGAAGGTAAAGTAGGTGAATTATTTTTCCTTTTATAAACAATTAC
This sequence comes from Anoura caudifer, assembly GCA_004027475.1. Classification (NCBI taxonomy): domain Eukaryota; kingdom Metazoa; phylum Chordata; class Mammalia; order Chiroptera; family Phyllostomidae; genus Anoura; species Anoura caudifer. The sequence continues at coordinate 58,136 of PVKU01005628.1, read as the reverse complement.
ACACTTTATTTCATCCTCTTTATGAAGAATCAGCAATGGTTCTATCTGAACATCATATTTATGTAGGACTTTCTCTGGTGAAGCATAACTTCTTCATGTTATCCAAGTCTTGTATGAGTATTCTGTGGTTGGTACTCACAGAGCTCTCACGGTGAGTGATGAATTGTTACCATATTTTAAAGCAGTTCATGTTGGCTGAACGTGCCATTAATCCCATCTAGGTATCAAATAGGGGAAGAAGACCTGAAGGTTCTTATCTGCTAAGTGTTGACAGAAGAAAACGTAATTCGTTCACAATGTCTAAGTCTATTTTAGATTGCAAGTCATTTCCTTTAATTGTCTATATTTGCATAGATTATTATGGTACGCCATTTTTTTGTGATTTATCTTGCCTTTCCAGTTCTGCCAGAAATTTGAAGGTATGAAATCATACCTTAGTGAATACCTGGTGTTTTTCTATGTGGGGAAGAAAAAGACTGGTTTCATATACTTTCTTCTGTATAATTATAAAATCAAACTTCTAAATTCCTTGATTCGTCCACTTTTAGTAGGGGTAGAGCAGGGGTGCCAACCTTTCAGCATCTCTGGGCCTCACTGGAAGAAGAAGAATTGTCTTGGGCCACACATTAGGTGCACAACACTGCTGAAAACTGATGAGTGAAAAAAATGCTTTAAATAAATGTACGATTTTGTGTTGGGCCGCATTCATAGCCATCCTGGGCCATGGGTTGGATGTAGAGAATCTATAAGGAAAACCTAAATTAAAGGGATTGGAACCTAGGTATCGATTGAATAAAGTATTATATTTATGAAATAATATAGTCCTTATAGTAGTAGTTGCCTAGAACTAGATGGTTCCAACCTGCAAAATAGTAGGACATAAATAGGAAAACAATTAAGAACTGTTCAATGACCAACATCAGTAGAGAACCATGGAGGCCCATTGGATGACTAACCACGAATCACAGGACCCTCACAGAATACAGCACATCCTCCACGATGATAAAGGTTTTATTTCACAAGAAACTTACCTGGAAACAGTTCTGTGTTGCTGAAAGGCAAAGTGAGCCAGCACTCTTCCTATGAACAAAACTCAGGGCAGACTGAGCAACACTTAGAACAGAACAAGATGAGCCCACTACTCAGACAAAAAGCTGACTTCACTGTTCAATTTTTACCTTCTAAATTCCTTGGAGACTTTGCTCTATCAATAATCCCTTCCATGCAAAGTATCTTGAACTTCTCTCCTTTCCTTGCTCTTTTACCTCATTATGAATACTTTCAGATGTCCGTCTGATATGAGGATAGAGAAGGGAAGGAAAGGGAAAGGAACAACCAAAATAGCTCCCCCCCCAATCTTAATAGCATGCCCTGTTCAAACTGTTAAATTTCTTCTCTCCCCCAACGGCAAAGTCGCTTAAAATGATCTTTTGACTGAGCTCTCTATAACCCCCGGCTCACTCTTGAACCTTCCCCTTCACGCACTCTCTACTGAAATTGTTCTGGCTGGTGTCACCAAAGGCCCGGGTGCTAAATCCATCACATACAAACAAATCCTGGGACTCTTTGACTTCTCTTATGCATGTTGACATTTTGCTGGTTGGTGCTTACTTATAATCTGGATTTATTCCTTTGTGTTTCCTCTGGGTTTTGGATGTTATTTACAGTCTGCCCGTGAGATGTGCTTCCATGAGTTTGGGAAGCAGAAGCCAAGCTGAGTTCCTGCCCCTGGCAGCGCAGCAGCTGATGCATGGGCTTGTGGCTGATGTGGGGGTTGGCAGAGACCAGCCACACTCTCTGTCCCAGTGCCAACCAGCAGTTCTAGGCTGTGCAGCTGTGACTGAAGCAGATGTTTTGTGCAGTTTCCTCAATTCTGGGTGTCAACCGCAGCTTCCTGGTCCCTTTCATGTCAGTTTCAGTGATGTGACTCACATACCTGCCTGCAGCCCAATCCAGCTCCTGGTCCTCCCTCCCCTCCAGCAGCGCAGGATGCTCATTACTCCCTGGACCCCTTATTGATGGAAACGCACAGACTGGCTGCTCTTCTCTGATTCCAAACTCTCACGATGCAGTATTTCCATTCCATGAATAGTTCTACAACTGCACCTTTGATGATGTGAATTTGAGACCAGTTTTTATTTATTACCATCTTTGTAATCCTGGCATAACAACATACGAGGTGCACATTTTGATCCCGAAGACTATTAATATTATGTGTATGTAGATTATACGCAGGCTGTGATGTCAGCTGAATTCTCAGTATTACCAGATCCCTTACATAAAAATGGACCGATTGGGGAAGGGATTTGATCATAGGAACACGATCTCTAGTGGGTTCCTTGAGCTCACAAACGCCATTAGGCTTTGGGATGAGAAGCGGTAGCCCTCTTCTTCCTTTTCAGGGGGTCAGTCCTCCCGCATTGGAGACGTTTTAGTGATCTCATGCCACTTGTGGTGGACCTTAGTTTTAAGTAGATCCGCAGTTTACTAGGGCTTTAAGGCATGCATCTACACCTGAACTTAGGCCTTATAGAGACTTGCGCTCTCTTCACCACGGTGACCATGTTCAGCCTCTCGAGCAGGGTCCCGTCTATTTTCTCCTGAAATGTTATCATAAGCTGCCTTTGAAATGACTATGCGTTGAAAGATAAAAAGCACCTTTGCATTGGATTAAAAATTGCATTCTAGTAATCTGTGAGCGTGGTTACCAGTTTGTGGGGAACGTATTGTGCAGGTGCAGACATATCTAAAAGAGCTTCACTAGAGTCTAAACTTAATTATCTCTGGTTATGAGGTTACTATTATTTATTTTTAGTTCAGATTTAACTCTGTTTTTCATAATTTGTTTTGTATAGTGGTTGCACTTTGCCTGGATTAAAATACATTCAATAGTAAACAACTTTTTTCCGCCCATTTTACGAGGTCTCTTCAGTCGTTCTTACATCGTGCATTGTTAAGTCTCTTCGTTGTATTACCAACTTCTTTGTTGAAAAACGTCTTCGTTATTATTATAGATCAATGTTACACAGATTGAGCACATTAAAAATTGCGATAAAAATTGTGGTTCCCAGAACAAGAAGAACCTCTTTTATAATGTGTTCATTAAAATGACTTATTCTCACCTGAACGAGACACAGTTTGCCTTAGCAGAAACCTAGCATTAAGCAGTAACTTGAATACATTTTGTAGAAAACTTCAGGGAAAATTTCTGTAAGTAACTCGGCAGATGGCTATCTATACCCCCGGTGCCTCCGAGGAAGACAGTTCCAAACCCCGACGCTGAGCTAAACTGCAGAGGGAATCGCGGGCATCGCGAGAACTGTGAGCTTCACAGGGACAGACCGTGTCCGTGACCCAGTGCCCAGTGCACCGCCTCCCACGCAGTACGCGTTAGTTAATTATTTATTGAATGAATAAATGACCTCATTATTTTGTGAGAACAGTCTAGGCTTGGTTCGTCCATTAGCAATGAAGGCCACGGACTACTTCTGATTGCTTTAGTGTTGCATTCCAGGAAAAGGTGTAATTAGGATGTTTAATATTAAGTTATGAAAGTGTTTAATGTTTTTTTTTTCTGAAAAGACCAATAGTTTTGTTAAAAGCGCAGGTAGGCCCGCAGTTCAGATGACCAGGAGGAGTTCTAAAAACAACAAAAAGTATCCCAGTCGACTTAAGTAGGCTGCTCCGGAGGCCGCTCTGAAGGCTCTTCTTAGAAATGTCACACCGGTCCCCTCCACGCTGGCGCCGTCTCCCGTGGGTTTCTAGCAGCCGTTTGCTCTTTCTCTCTCGGCGGGTGGGCAGCATCCCAGCCCTTCGCTCACAGAATTCGCATCTCAGGTGTGCAGGTGAGATCACGCCTCGGTTATGAAGGCCCTTTTAACCTTACGGTGTGTCGGTTAAGTACTTCTTTCTTCCAATTCTTTCCTCCGTCACTTCTAACTGCATATTGAACTGCATGCCATGATGAGCAGTGCGGTCGTTACAGAAAACAAGAAAGCGCTCTTATTTCAATGGGACACCTGTGCAGTGGAGGCCGTGGGGGGTACCCCCCACCCCATCCTCTTGGCGCCCTCTCTTAAGTCACGGCGCGCCCACCTTCATCCAGGGGGGTGCGCAGCTCAGACCTGGCCCTTATAAACGTCTTCCCACGAATTCCTTTGGACACGAGAACTGTGCATGGAAACCCAGGGGAAATTTTCACCCACCTGTATCCACCCCACACCGCTCCAGAGTGGCCGTAACCAATTGCTGAGACGTCTGGGGCTATGAAGCCCAGCACCTTGTCCTCTAGGCAGGATAAACTGCGTTGGGGGGTGTAATTTACCCTCCGCGACTATTTTGAAGGAGAAGATTGAGTGTAGAACTTCATCTGGAAATTGTAAGTTTGTCTAGCGCCTTGTCTTTTTGATGAATGTAGTTTTTAAATACAAAAATAAGTGCGGCTTTATTTAGGCAAAGTAATCTATACTACACATTTAGTGTAGATATTTTTCCAGAGGTATCTCTTAATTTATTCCTTTTGGCACTATTTTGCTATTGTTTTCTCACAATTTAACAATAAAGAATTTATTTGTAAGTATCCTCCTATCCTATTGGGTTTTGGCTAAATCTTCAGAATGTGCATAGCCTATGGTGATGAATACATCTTTGGACTTATATTCTTCTCTTTTCTTCGCATTATAGCTCTTATTAAAAAAAATTCTTATTCTAAACTCAGTAGCCTGTATGGTTTTGCTGAAGAGATAAGGTTTAATTTAAATATATATGTATTCTTGTGTTGAAGTGAGTGTTCATTTTCCCCCTCATTTTGGAGAAATATAAAAATCTTTTTTTTTTTTTTTGGCTGCTTTCCTGTCTCCCTCAAGTTGATTAGAGAGATTTATTCTCATCCTTTTCACATGAAATAACCGCACTAGTCAGCATGTTCAGATGTTTTTAAAGTTCTATCAGTTTAAGTTCCTAGCTTTCTGCATCTGACAAGTGTACATGTAGTTGCATAGAAACTAACAGAAACTTGAAAATCAGTAGTTGGTAGTTAAATAAAGGCTTCACTTTGTAAAGAAGGAGGTGCTATCTTTTTGATGGTTGTTTTGAAAATTTGGCAAATGTTTACAAGGAACTCATAGAAGCAAAAAAGTCTACATCTTCTAAAAAAATGTCCTCTATCTCTGCCGTTAAATAGAACCCAAATATTTTGACAGTAAACCTTTGTTTTAAATGTGGGATCTTGCTTCCATATAGTAATGGTGAACCACCAGTACCTTAAATCCTGAAATGCTGCTGAAATTAAGACTATACGCTTGTTCAAAGGCGGTGCAGCATTGGGGTTCTGAATGCTCGATGTAGACTTCAGCGTTTATTGTAACCTAAAGGACTATGGGCAACTTGCACGATCTTTCCGTCCATACTTTTTTTCACAAATTTCTATAACAATAGTACCTGCTTCCTAGGGTCTCTGTGCGTCTGTTCTCCAGTGTCTTCTTTCTCATTATCAGGTAAGAGGACTTCTGTAGGCATACACTGAGCAGAACTGGAGAGATGCTAACCATGTGTGTACATTCGTGTTTACACTTGCTGTTGTTTGCTTCATGATCACAAAATTGCTATTGAATGCATTTATACTTATGTACTCTTCAGTCACCGTGGGCTCCGTTTCTGTATCTTTATGTTGGCTACATCCTAAGGACTGAGTAGGAAAAAAGGAAGCATTTATAAAATGACAAAAAGTGATTAATAATCTGAATATTGCAGAGGTATGGAATAAGGAGGGCAAGCTGATTTAATTTGGAAGAGCAAAGAGTGTTTCCTCGAGTTGGTGTCAGTTAAGTGGGGATCTGTCTGAAAGATGAGTGGAACTAGGGTCCGGGAGAGTGCACAGAGAAGACTGTGCAAAGGCCCTGAGGCAACGACCAGTTCCAGGGTGACTGGAGGCGGGGAAGGAACATCAGGGGAGATTGGAGAGTTTAAGAACTGTAAGATTATTGAGGAGCTTGTTCTTCTTAATTAAATGAAAGTTCTCTGAAGATGTTTGAACAGTAGAACGACATTGAAGTGGTACTTATTTAAGCCCACCTCTCCGGCTGCGGTAGAAAGGGGTACCGATGAGACGCCTGGGATCTAGTTGGAAGTCTCCTGCTATAGCAAATGTCAGTAGTGACCGTTAAGGTGGACAAAATACACCATTTTGAATCTACGTTATTTAGTTTAGAAGGAGGTGGGACGAGATGAAGGAAATGTATAAATTGCTTTCACCTCGGGCAGGTGGTACGCAGTGATACCACTAATGAGATGTGGAGGAAGAACTGTGTTACGTACGTGATGGAGATGGATTTAAGAGAGGAAAGCAAGAGCTCACCTTCTTGGAACTGCTCTATTTTGAGTTACCTAAGAGATATTTACATAGAATATTCTAGATTGTACATCAGAAATCATGCCACATGATATAAATGTGTCAATCACCAACTTGCAGATGATACATAAAGATGTGAAATGATAATCACTTCAGCAGATTTTTGAGAAATAGGACCCTATTTGAGCCCTTATGTGGGTCAACATATAGAGGAGACGTCAGCACAGAAGTTTGGAAGTGTTGGCCAGAGAGATAGATGGACAAACACACAGAAGAATGTGATGTCGGAAAAGGCGAGAAAAGGAACTCTTCAAGGCAGTAACGATGGGCTGTTGTGAAGGGGTGAGGATAGAAACATCCGGAATGTGCTAACATGGAAATAACTATTGTAGGATGATGAGTTTATAGTGAAAATTGAACACCAAGGTTTGAGTAATGAAAGGGAAGTCATGAAGAAAAGGGGCACAAAGTGGTAGCTGAAGGGTCTGTGATTCTAAAAGAGGTTTTTAGATATTTTGGCCTTGCTTCTTATTTTGTTTTGCTTAGTGAAGTCAATGAAACCTTATTCTATGTTCTTCCAGATTTTTCATTTTACAGTCTTTTTTCAACTCAAAACTGATATCTTATTCCTCAGTCAGACTAGAAATGATTTATCCCTTCCCCCTTAAGAATCTTACCTTCCTTATAAAATATCCTAAGTTATAAGAGGAAATCATGCACTCTAAGCAATTTTCATAGAATTAATTCATTTATTTAAACAATATTTCAGGGCTGTGATGCTATCCAGTACAGCAGTGGGCACGGGCCAGGGGCATGTAAAGAGGTGTATCAAACAGTCACCACTCCCAGAAGCTCATAGACCCCCTACAGGAAAAAAGACAGGAAAATAAAAAATTGCAATCTAAGGTAAGCACCAATAGCGCCATGTTGCATTGCTTATCGGTAGCCTTGGCAATTTAGGAAAGCTTCCACAGTGGGGGCTAAGATGACAGTGGAGGCACATTCCTGGTGGAATCAAAGGTTTGACCTATAAAGCACAGAGAAATAATGGTAAATGTAGAGGTATGGTTCTGTGGAAGAGCAGAGTATGCTAATAAAGAATGATTGAGTGGAATTCCTGGGAACTAAGGTGGCAATACAGAGGTTGGAAAGAGTCTCGGGCCAAATATGAAAAACCGTACTTTAACTAAAGATTACCAAATTAACTGGGAGATGAGTTATGTGGAAGTTTGTTTGACAAGGGAATAAAAAAGATGAAGAGGGAAAATCAGAATTCAGTTTTTCCCCACTATCTAAAATTTTTAAGCAGAGGAGTGGAATGATGATATATTCAGTTTAGAAAGGCAATTTTGACAGCAGAGAATATATTCTAGGTTGAAAAGACGGAAGACAAAATATTGGGAGTTCCTTTTATCCGTTCATAAAATGGATAATAAAGGCCCAAACTAAACTATTGGCAGCGGGAATGAAGAGGAAGGGGAATTTGTGAGGGATTTATGAGCGGATTTTACAGTCTTCTATGACAAATGGATACGATGGGAGGTTGAGAGAGAAATTGAAAATTCAATAAAATTTAAGAAATATTCCACCTGTGAGGCTTATACTAGATGTTTTCACATGCACTAGCTCATGTGAATTTCCAGGGCGTCTCGAACATATATCCTTTTATGCTCACTTGGTAGGTAGGTGCATTGAGTTCTGGAAAGGGGGAGTAATTTGCTCAAGATTTTATAGTTAGAAATTGCCAGAATCAGTACTTGAACTCTGGTTGTTTTATGCATCTCTGCGTAGCTTGCTTCCTCATTTCTACTTCAAATTTTCTAACTCTCTCAAGAGTTACTAAAAGCCTAGATGGCTGAATACCACCCAAAGAGTAGTTTTAACCTCATTTGAAGCAATAGACATTATGCTGAGACTCCAAAGGTGACCAAGTGCTTGGCTAATAACTTGCATCGTATAGTGGGTGACAGTGTCCTAAATGCTGGCACAGAGATTATTTTACGTGAGGTTCAGCAACGCCCTGTGACCAAGTGAGGCCATTTCCGGCTGAGGATGTTGCCTCTGCTTCCGAGTCTTTTCTCCCCACCACACCTCCCATCTGCATTTTATTCCATCATCATGGGGTAATTGGACGACAAAGCTTCACAATTTTCAAGGAATTATCAAACCTGAAAGCTGGAAATAGACTTGTAAGGTATCAAGTTCAGTTCCCTCATTTACAGATGATGAAAAGTTGACCCCTAAGTGATTCACCTAGAGTCACAAACTGAACTCAGATTCTCAGATCTTCTGTATCCTTTTTTATAGTATTTTCTTTCCAAAAATCATCCCTCGCTTTGGTTTTAATAGCATTGCTAGTAAACTTTGCTGTCTTGCTTCTGTTGAAGATTTGCCTCTTCAAAAGTGACGAGCCTATTTGAGTAAAATAAATCTGATGTTTACATTAAAAAACAGCATTATTGCTTCCTTTCCCTAAAATATGGGTCCTATGTAGTAATCTACTAAGGAATTAAAATACACCAATAAGTGACGGTCATCCCAGCCCAAGACCATATCAGGTAGTCCGCTCGCCCACCTTGGTTCCTGGGGCCATTGTACTTATTTTGATCTTCCCCTGCTGACACATTTGATGTAGCATTTTGAAATCAGTTCAAATTTATTGCTCAAGATGGTTTGCATACACATTTAACTAAATTACAATTGCTGAAGCTTTCTCCTTTGAACCACACCTATTACTGACAAGGTAGACAAATTAATGAGGATCAACATAACAATTTCACTTTTCCTGAACAAAATTTAACTAAAGAATTTCTATCTGTTGAAACTGATTGCTTATTTAAATGTATGAGTTTGGTTTTCAGTTCTAGGTATATTTACAGTAAAACAATTTTCTAGGTTGTAGTTTCGATGAATCTATTCCCATTTACAATTATATGTTAATGAAGTTTACATTAGTTTTTATTCAGTACAGTCGATATCTTCAAGGAAGTGTCATGCCCTTTTTCCGTTGGCGAATCACAGGGAGCACATTACTTTGGAAACTACCCTTTGCTCAACCACCACCCATCCAGCACCACCCTGATTACAGCAGTTCCGCTGGTTGGGGAGAGAATGCCAACGCCATCATCCTAATAAGGGTCCAAAATAGTCATTTGAATTTTGAAAATGAGAATTTCCCAGATGTAGCACCAAGTTAAACCGAGTCACAGAGTGGCTACTTTCATGCAAGAATCGGAGTGGGGGTGACCAGCCCCGGTGCGGGGGAGAGGGAGGAAGATGCATTCAGCAAAACCAGACAACGACAATGTGGGAAGGCAAAGGGTCCCGCCCACGCAGCCAAGTTGGTTTTCCATCTGATTTTACCTTTCAGCAGGACTCAGAGTATGCGCAGGAATTTCTTTCTCAAATACTTTCTTTGGAATGAAGCTGATATTTCTTTGAGTACTTGTCAGATGTGACATTTTTTGCTACTTTATAAAGGGGAAATTGTGCCCTGTCTGGTGGGGCTCAGTTGCTTGGGCATTGTCCTCCAAACTGAAAGGCCACAAGTTCAATTCCAAGTCAGAGCACAGGCTGGGGTTGGGGGTTTGCCCCCTGGTCAGGGCACCTACAAAAGGCAACCAGTGTATGTTTTCTTTCTCACACTGCTGTTTCTCTCCCTCTCCCCCCCCTTTCCTTCCTCTCTAAAAGCAATGAAAAAAGTCCTTGCATGAGAACTACAAAAAAAAAAAAAAAAGTAGAAATTATTCAGTAGGGATAGAAGAGTCTTCAGTAAATTAAAGCTCAGAAATTGGTGTGCTGTGAATAAGTTTGGGGATATCTGAGAAGTTTCCTTCTCGTGCAATAGGAAGTTAAAAACTTTTAAACATTATTTCCTCTATCTTATGCAACACACATACTTAAGCAACTTTTCTCATTTATTTCAGAAAGTCGGCAATCTGAATCACAAAGATACTCTGTCTTCCCGCAGCAGTAAACATCATCATCTCTGATTGCCTAAATTTGCCTAAAAGAGATGATTTCTCTTCATTTACAACACAATTTCTGGCCTCTGTGTTTTTATTACTTAACGCACTCTTTAAAATATCAACTTTTATTTATGAATTGCATTTCAGATTAATAATGCCATAAAGCATACTATCAAGAGATTAACAATACCATAAAACATATTATCAACCTCCTCTGTCAAATATTATTTAAAAAATTATGACTAAATTTAGGTAATAATGTCTTCATAATAATATATAATTATTATTAAATAACACATAAAATGTATGTAACTTGAAGCAAAACAATTAGAAAATTCATATATTCTGTGAATTAAGATAATTGAATACACAGAATATATAGAAAAAATGGAAAGAAAGCATACTAAAAATTTAATATTATTTACCACTGAGTGCTGGGTTAGGGTGACCTCTGTCTCTTTTTGCATTCTGGGACATTTCAAATGACTGTGAATATGTAATTCCTTGAAAATCAATTAGAAGTCAAATGAAGTTTAAAAATAATAAAAGCAACAACTGAAAAAGCCTTCAAAACCATGTATGGGTTGAGGACTCTCAACTTAGATCATTTCTCTGAAATTGGACCACATATTTTTCTCATTTTGGATTTTCAATAGGTATCTATAGTTGGCAAATGCAAACCTGAGCTCCTGATATCCCCTCAGTAAAGGCCTCCAGCCTTGCCTTTCTCAATTCATGTCCAGTCCGTTCTTCCGATTGCTCTAGCCCACATATTGGAATCAGCTGTTTCTACACCTTTCTCATATTCCTTATCTGGCCCATTAGCTGTGCTCATGGCTCTGTGTGAACATTTAGGGAAATGCGGACAGAACACTCCATGCATTTCCCACACCACCGCAAGGTTATCGTCTGGCTAGTCACTGCTCCGTCTTCACTCCCTTTAGTTGAGTCTGAGTGAAGTGGCCATAGCAATGACACCAGCATCACTTGGGTTGTACCCGGGGCGCTCGGTCCCCTGGCCACAGCCAACCATCTCCCAAGAGGAAAAGCCCAATGTCTGACCATAATTCCCTGGACCCAACGGAAATCTGGCTACAACAGATTTCTCCACTGGAATATACATTAAATGTGGCCTGTGTTTGAGTAACGTGTTTTTTTATGAATCACAGGTAAAAAGCTGTGTTCCTAGGTGCAATAATGAAATAATGGGGCAGGGGCAATTCATAGAGCATTGATCTGCCATGGACCCTCTCGTTCATCATTCTTATCTGATGAAACTTCTGAAGTGATTTTGAACTCATTTCTTGGTGTGCCATCTTGTATTATTTTCACCATTTCCCTAGGAATCTGTCTCTCATTCTCTATTTTCCTTCTCCATTTCCTACACTTTTTCTCCACAAACATACATGCATGTGTAATCCCAAGTTATCATTCTGTGCCTATGATCGTAACACTGGCTCTGAGTCAGGAAAAAAACAGAACAAACTTAGATTTAGCTTAATGGCAGAATTTATAAATACATCTCATCTCCAAAAAAGTTAAATGTTATTTTCCTAGCACAAGTAGTTTCTTTGATTACTTTAACTCTAGCCTGGAAACAGAAAAATCAGAAATGCTTCAGATTTTTAAATTCCAGACAGTAATATTGGGAAATATGTTTACAAAATGAGATATTTTAAATTATGGAGAAACTTTTTACATGTAATTCAAACTCAGTTGGATTTTCAAGGAAATGAAAAATTGCATGACCTAAATATGCATAGAAAACAATGTGAGACTATTCAAACTAAGCTTTAATTCAAAATCCTATACAAGAGCAAAAATATACTCTGACAAATATACATGCTTCTTGGACCAGCCTTCATTTAATTGGAACTTATTTATTTTTTTTTTTTGAGTAGAGAAATACTAAGTAAAACACTTTTATTGAAATTCTGTATAAAACAACCCGAGTGTTGTTGTGTACTATGCAGTTTCTTGTCTTCTGAATTCGGTTGTATTAATAATGTATTAAGAAGGAAACTCCGTGTCCCCTTTTTAAGATCGGGGACTAGAGCCTTACTAGCGCAGGCCTCCCAGTCCGTCAATTCACGCCCCGGAGGAGAGGTTGGAATCTGAATGTTCGGAGCCTTAGACATCAATCAGATTGCACCAACATCTGAGCGATGTTACCGGTTTTAAAAGCAAAACAAGATGACTGGCCCTCTTCAGGTGCCTCTCCTTCTCTCTCCATGAGCACCCTGCAGAGAGCAGAGCAGTGCGGAGATGGCCTGGGTAGGCAGGCCGGCCTCAGGCTTGGAACCTGGTGTGATGAGAGTTTCGGAGCAGGCTCACCAAATACGCCGGTCTTCTCCTTTCTGCCCTTGTGTTTCCCCCCTAGGTAAGCATGGGGGTGAGGACCACCCCGCCCTTCCTCCTCTCGGGAAATCAGAGCCTTTAATGAGACCCCAAATTTCCAACTTGTCCATTTATAATGCTAAGTGTATACTTATATACACTAATGTATACTAAATGTATTCTCTAACTTTATTGTATTGGTTAGCTATCTCGCCAACTTTCAAATTTACATATGTATACATATGTATGGTTGTAAAATGTCTAATTATGGTATAGTTCATATCATAAATATGTTTTACATATAATACAGTTCACATTCCTATTTTGAAACACATTTTATCTCTTTAAACATATGTCCTGGCAAAAGAGGCCATAGACCCTTAGCATTATCAGTCCCTTCAAAGGCCAGGCTGTAAACCTACCGGTGACATAAAAATCATACGTGTCATAGAAAGTTTAGTGTGCTGAAATTTACTAGGGGGGATTCTAAAGTAGGGATTTAACTCCTCTTTCTAGTTATGAGCGGAGAGCTATAAATTCACCTGCTAGATAGAGAACAAATGTTGTTTAAAGCCAACATTAAAAGCTTTTCATGATGCAGGGCCCTCCTGGCTGGGCACTCTGAGATGCTGCTCGCAGGGAATATGAAATAGTGCCGCCTGGAGTGTCATAGGAAATCCATTCTCATTTATACTCCAAGGAGGAAATTTGTTCTTGCGCTCAAAGGAAATTTAAAACGACACCCCGTCAGCAGTGTGAACTGGCTGTGGAGATAACCCAGCTCCTGCCTTCGGAGGGGAGATGAAGAGATAAACCTGCAGCAAGCAGCACTCCTGTGAAAAAAACAGAGAGGCAGGAGACATTCCCCGAGACACCGAGGGGTAAATCCCATTAAAGCGAGGGACAAATCCAGGCAAACACAAATGAGACACTGAGTCCGAAGGGCTGGCCTCCTGTTCAGGAAATGGTATTTTTCTCCTCTCTGCGAGTCTGCAGTTGAAGAACAAGGTCTGGATCCACTCAGCTTGGGTTCAAAGTCCTGCTCTGACCTTTGATGAGCTCTGACCTTGAATGCCCGTATCAGCCAAGGTCCCAGCAGGAATCAGAAAGTGTGCTTCAAAGGGTTTCGCTGAAAGGAATTTTTAAAAAGGGTTATTTTCAGAAGTATAGGCAAGGTCAAGCAACAAAGATGCCAGGCTGCCCCTGGGCGAGCCACAGTGGAAATCTGTTGTTATCTTAGGCCTGAAGGAAACAGGGGTGGGCCCCAGGCTGCGCTTGAGCAAAGCTGGTGAGGGCTGGGGCCTGGGATGGGGAAGCAGCCAAGAGTTTGTGAGGCGGAGGACAGACCAGCCCCTGCCCGTGGCCGGCCCTGAAGGAACTAGTGGAGGGTCCAGGGCTGTTCTGCCATCTACTCCTGCCTCCTCACCTCCCCACCGACTCCATCAGTCCTCACAGACTGACAGCCAGGAAGCCAAGAGGCTCTGGAGCTCTGAGCTCCGGTCCCTGGAGAGTTGCCTTCTGGCAATGTTATCGGTTGCACACTGTTGAAATGGTTCTTTCTCTTAGCTTGCTTTAAAAAAAATCAAAGCGGAAAGCATGGCCTACTGTATTGTTCTCTTCTGCCCCAAATTGGGCAGGTTACATCTGTGTAGCGCCTCTTTCTCCCTGTTACGGTGCGTTGATAACATTTTTCCCCGGTTCCCTAGAAAAGTAGTGGACTTTTTACTGTGGCACAGCGGACCACTTACTTGTGCAGTAGTGAAGATCTGGAGAGAGTCAAAAATATCTCCCAAAATGAGCAGAATGTACCTTCTTCACAGCCTAATGCCTTGGTATACCTTTGCTCATTCTTGGTGGATAGTCTGCAAGACTCATGTCAAGGAGAGCAAACAGAGAGTATATGATTCAATGAGAAATCTTTTCCTGCTCTTACTAGGGAAAATGGTTACTTTCTTTGTACTGTCTAAGTGTTTTGTGTTTACTTTCAAATCATGGTCTCAAACTAATGCATTATTTCAGTTGCTGAATGAGAAGAGAAAGTAAGCAGAATGAACGATGGCCTAGAATTTTCCAAAATTTCCAAATTTTGAGATTTCTCTTCCAGAGAGAAATCTGGAAGAGATGTCTGAAACTCTTCCTAAAGAGATTTGAGAAACTCAGAAAAATCACTGTGCAAGGTAAACACAAGCACGCACGCATTCACACGCGCCCCTTGGCAAATTATATTCAAACGACTGAAAAGACAAAGAGAAAACTGCGGAGGCAGCCAAGAAGAAAGAAACATATAAAGAGAAACAAAGAAAAAAGTAAGCAAATTTCTCCTGGGAAAACTTGCAAGTCAAAGGAAGAGAAGAAATAAAAGTGTCTCTATTCATAAATGGCATTATTGTTTATGGAGAAAACGCAAGAATTCATAAAAATTTTCCTAGAATTAATAAATAACTTTAGTAGGATGGCAAGATACATCTCCAAATAAAATCAATTGCATTTTGATGTATTAGCACTAAATAGCTGCCATTCAAAATTTTAAAAAGCAATACTATTTATAATTGCACCAAAAATGAAATATTATTTATAACTGAGTTTATTTTCTTTTTTCTCTTCTCTCTGAATAACCCGTACTCACACATATATAAAATTAACTTTATTTCTATAATTTGCTTGGTGTAGGATCTTGTTTAGTATCATGTATAAATGGCCCTAAAAGTACATCTAGCTGTTAGCATTAAAAATGCAAACTTATATGTCTGTTTGTTTGAAGACAGCTGCAATGACTTTATGACAGTTTTATCTGGTGACAACTACAAACTACTAAGTAAATAGAAAAGGAGTTTCAAAGGAATCAATAAGCTGCAAGCCAGTTTTTCTTGCTTCCTTTGCAAAACAGAAGTTTGTATTTATTTATTTTGTCAGCCCTGTGTCTTTCCCATGGACAAAGCAGAGCAGTGATCTTTAGATGATGTTTATAAAACACTGTTATTTAAGATCTGCTAAGAAAAAAAGTATCTGAGGAGGCAGAACTCAGACCTTGTAGTATCAGCTGTCAGCCTCTTACCGTCTTTCTCTTTTCATGAATTTCTGCTCATTGTCATCTAGTTGAAAACATTGCTTTATTTTGGCATTCCGATTAGACTCCCATCAAGGGTGATGAAAAGGCTGATATCTTTAACTGGAAGAAAAAATAAAGGGAAGATGTTAGTGACAAGGTAAAGTGTGAATTGCATTTCCTGTATCTGATAAAAGTAAAAGAAGACAGATAAAGGGAGACATAAATATTAGAGAATAATTACGTAACCGGCAGCCATGCGTAGGAATAGGCATATGGTGGTGACCTTAAGTGTTAAGGAATTCAAGGTGAGAGAAAAATGTACACATTTCTCAGATGCAAATGGGATGGATTGTAAAGAAGGGCACTTGTGCACTGAGCACAGGGTAGTACTTTAAAGAATTGACTCAAACCCTGAGAATTCTTGAGTTCGCAGGAAAATAGATCTTGACGATAGACATGCAAATCAATAATGAAGCAAAGGAGTGAGTAAAACAAGAAGTGGCAGAAGCAGAATTTTGTAATAATAAATATAATAAACAATAAAGTAAGGTCTCGAAGAGAGGAAACTAGAAAAAAGAAAAGGACAAATTAAAAATGATGAGGAAGCATTTCAAAATGTAGACAAAAGTAATCAATCTATATAAATAATGATTTTATGGAAAAATGTTAATGAAATCACAGCATATTTTGCCTCAGAAGAAGAAATGGCAATACCAGAAAATATAGTATTCCTCTGAAAAATCATTCTATTCACTAGGAACTCATAAATTTTTCCTTGTGATTTTTATATTACCACGTACTTGCTTTCTAAACAGCAACAATGGAATGGCATCTGCTTCAGAGATGTAAAATATATTCTGTAAAGAAAATTCCCAAAACCGAGACTAAAATGAGCTTTACCTTTTAGGAGCTAAACCAAGCTTATACAATCATGGCAACCTTCACATGCATCTTTTAAAACAGAGAATTAATCAATTCTATCCCTTTACTCAAGACAGGCTTGGAAGGGTAATGGGTTGAGAAAAGTCAGACTGTTCTGCTCACATACAAAGAAATGTTCACAAAATAAAATAAATTGCTCTGGATGAATCCAGGTCAATAGAGGTACATGGCCTTTGGAATAGTAACTGGGCCAGAGAAAGCATTCAATAAATGTTAGCTGTTATGGATGTGACTATTATTTCATGGTTGGAATCTTGATTTTTCTCGTATCAACCTATTTTGGAAAAAAAAACAAAACTGCTTCATGGAACAAATCATTCCATGTGTCTAAACCTATTGCAGTTTAATCTCCGAAGTCCAAACATGTCATTCATACGTCATTCATTTATTTGTTCCCTCAAATTGCTGTTGATCACCTTGGGAGAGGCACTTTTGCTTAGGTTTGAAGGATACAAAAATCAATGTCACTTTGCAGCTTTTCATCAAATAATTTAGAAATATAGAAAGGGAAGCACAAAGATATTGTTGTAGAACATGAGACAATTTTTTAGCAATGCCTTATTTGCTCAAATTTCCCTCAGAATAATAAAAAATGTATTTTTTTGTGATGGGAAATGGTTTATCTTCCACTTTCTCATTCTTTGTTTTTTGTAAACTCTTATCCATGCAAAAAAGAAAAGATTTCTCACGAGGAGGATCATGGCTCAGGTATTCCATATGATCATGCTCCCTGTGTCCTCCATACCTTATGAAACTAACTCCAAGTAAAGCACCTCTTCAAGTGAATTGGCATAAACCTACATCAGCTTGCTAGAGGCATAAGCAGAATAGAAGCAAGCGTAGAGTTGGAACCCCTCATTCATTGAATTATTAACTCTCTATATGGCCACTTTCTAATAATAGTTTCCTCTCAATTACCTGGTTATTCTCATCATCACTTAAACCCACATTAGGTACTAGAGTAATCTCTTAATTGCGAAATACATGTATGACAGTGGTCTTTGTTTAATAACTGATAACTGAACTTAATGTATTAATCATACCATAGGATCAATAGAGTTTAATGAACTCTATATCCAGTCTGTGAAATAAGGATAAATTATTCATGTCTGAAAATGAACCATATTAAGTTAATCAAGCCATTAGGATCATTTTCTAAAATAAATTTTGAGACAAAGGCAATATATCTTCTAAAAAATGAGCATTCTGTGTAATAGGATCTGGCACTCAGTATACTAAGGGCATAAGATCAAACAGCATTTTCAGTAAAGTTTTTAAAAATGCTGTAGTTCAAATTTATCCCACAAATACATGTTATTATTATTAAACATTTTATGAAATATACTGAGTGTTTCCATTCCAGTTTAACATCTTTTTAGAGTGAGTTTATAGATGAGAAGACATATTTTTCAATTTGTATTCTATATGCTTAAAGTGAAGAAAATATTAGAATTTGCTGAGTGACTTTTAGTTAAAAATTAAATGACATTGTTATTTTTGCAATATTCTGTATATTCCATCTCCATCTCTTTCTGCTGTAAATCCTCTAGATCTGTCTTTAGATATTTTATTAATTATTTAAATTTTAACTAATCATCTTTTCAATTACACCTATACTATATAATTCTTTTATTTAACCTGTTCATTAAATTTGTATTTTTTAGAAGACATTGTTTAATAAACATTTTTAGGGTTTATTTTAATTTACAAAAAAAAATAGAGTTTCCATAGATACATTCCCTTGTTACATTAGTAAAGGACATTTGTTAAGCCTTTTTCCCTCTTCTTTTCATATGAATCTTTTTTTAAAATCCCTTCCCCAATTGACAGTTCTTCCCTTTTCCAAAATTTCTTTTGGATACATTCTAAATTTTGCTCTTGACTTTTACATTTGATATAGGTAATTATTTTTCTGTAGTTCATTTACTTCAGTCTTATTTTTCATCTTAAATTCATCATTTATATCTTTTTCCCACATGGTTTTAATATTTGATTTTTATCTGATTGCACCCTGAAACACCAATCCAAAAGAACCTACACACTCCAATGTTCATAGCAGAGCAATTTACAATAGCCAAGTGTTAGAAGCAACCTAGGTGCCCATCAGTAAATGAATGGGTCAAAAAACTATGGTACCTTTACACAATGGAATTCTATGCATCAGAAAGAAAGAAGGAGCTCCTAGCCTTTGCAACAGCATGGATGGAACTGGAAAGCATTATGCTGAGCGAAATAAGCCAGGCAGTGAAAGAGAAATACCATATGATCTCACCTTTAATAGGAACCTAAACAACAAAACAAACCAGGAAAATATAACCAAAGACACTGAAATAGAGAACAGGCTGACAGTGACCAGAGGGGAGAGGGGAGGGAATTTCAGGGGAGAAGGGGTAGGGTTTACAGGAACAAGTATAAAGGACACATGGACAAAAACTAGGGGGGTTGGAAATGGGAGGGAGGTGGGGAGGGCTGGGTGGGTGGGCTGGGTTGGGAGGAAAAGACAGAAAACTGTACTCGAACAACAATAAAAATAAAAATAAAAATAAAATGAAAGAATCTTTATTTACTTTCAGATATGTTTGTGGAACTGTTAACTGGTTACATAATGAACCAAAATGGAAAAATCTACATGTTTATGAATTTAAAATCAGATTGATTACCATTGAAAATGAAGTTCATTTTTATTACTAAGTTATTGGCTGGCCCAATGCATCCATGAATTAAATATTAGAAATATGAATATTTTTTCCTTGACTGATCATGTATTTCACCATTTAGAGTCTTCCCAGCCTTGTCATAGAATCTCAGACCACGACACTTTGGTGCCCGTTGATTCAGCAGTACATGCTTTCAGTGTCACGTGATCATGTTGGCATACTGCTCAGGCTCTGCTTTATCACTCCCACTAAATTCAAAGCCAAGACCAGGCTGTATGGTCACTTTCAAACAGTGGCCTCTGGTTGTGTTTGGTCCTGGTCCGTGATACTTGAGAGGGAGGCAGAGCTCACCCACTCTTCCAATCAACTTTTGTCATTTTCTTAAGTAGAACCAATATTCTCAAGGCCCTAGGCTCTTGGGGTGAGCCTTGCCCTGGCTATTCATACACACCAGGCCGGCACCACGCCCTCTCCTACCCTCTGCTCTTGGTTCCCACTCTCAACTCCTTCCTTTCCCAGGATCTTGGTCTTCAGCGTGTCCCTGAATTCATATCAGTGACACCCAGAGGTAGAACTAAATGAATTTTCTATTGTTATATATTTCTGGTGGATTAAGTCTTGTCCTCATGTCTCTTACATATAAACTCTTCCTGGACTTCTTCTCTCTTATCTAATTGCCTAATGTACCTTGCTCCACCAAAAGTATAATTATACCCCTAGGGTGACGATCTTCTAATCAATGACAGTATAGACACAGATGCAGTTAAGTAGGTATTTTTTTGTCCTTAAGAACATTGTTTTTTCTACCTTGCTTTCTCCTAGTAAAATGTTTGCAGTCTCGGCAAACATTATGATGTGTAAATTATTTCCTGAAGTGAATGTTAGAAACATACTTCTTGAAATATCTTTAGTTGGACTGTTTGTTTGGGACAGCCCCATTTTGATTTCTCATAGTTAGCAATTTCCACATCAGAATCAGCAACAGTTTACACGAGTGATGTTCTCTTGACATCCAAGAGGTCAGGGCTGCATAAGGGAGCCATTTTTTGTACCATCCCATTCTGGGTAATAGCTTCCTTTGGTGTCTCTTACTCCACCTTTAAAATGGTCAGTGTGGGGAACACTGTGTTCTTCAGAGGTTCCCTTAAATTAGGGGAAACCTTCAGAAATTCTGTTGTGACTGAAAAATGAGCTGCTTTTATGACTCATATA
This sequence comes from Anoura caudifer, assembly GCA_004027475.1. Taxonomy (NCBI): domain Eukaryota; kingdom Metazoa; phylum Chordata; class Mammalia; order Chiroptera; family Phyllostomidae; genus Anoura; species Anoura caudifer. Next base: position 37,622 of record PVKU01005628.1, on the reverse strand, counting down.
GTAACAGCCTAGGAATTTTGTTTTAGCTGGGAGAGTAACCCATAGCTTACATTTGCCACAAATCCTTTTCATTTAAGTGCCTAAGTCCAAATTCAAATCTCAGTACGGATGCAAATGTGTATGGCTCCTCTCTTCTTTGGAAAACGTTCCCTTCTTTCCCTTAATCATGATTATCCCTCTGGCATCCAGAGTGCGGGTTTTGGACTTTCACCAAGTCCTCAGCCAATGCAGGTTGCCTTTGGGAGACGGGCCAGCACTCTCCATATGTAGTTTTTCCAGCTCTCTCTATCCCCTCACTGGTTGGGTTTTTCGACACAGCTCACTCACTCGTGGCTGTCATTTCACTGAAAAGCGATCTTAGCAGTGTTTCAACATATGAAATGAAACCTGAGGTCCACTTGCATCTCTTACTATGGACTGACTTGCTTTCTGAAAAGTAATCATATTTTATAATCTAGATTGTCATTCTGTTTGCTTGTGCATTTCATAGACACACATGGCACACATTTCATAGACACACCCATGACTACTATTGGTATTTGTCATATAAATTAATTTTATTCCATAAAGAAATATAATGTGATTTTGTTTGTGCGTATACCTTTATAATTGTTCTTTTTCATAATTCACAATTAGAATTAATTGTGAATTAATTAGTCATAGTGGTCCAGTGGTCTGCACCAGTTCTATAGTGGTCTTTGGGAAAATTTGATTGAATTAACACTGTACATTAATCATATTTTTTTACTTGACAATGCATCTTGGAGATTGTGAAGTTGAAGTCTCCAGAAATGCATGTAATGTTTTATTGACTGCTTTGGAATTTTATATCTGCAATCTAAAATTTATGTTATTTTTCAAACATTATTTATTAAGCTTCATACCATACCCCTGACATCGCTTAGGCATTGGGGATACAAGTGGGAATGTAGACACATTCTGTTTGGTCATAACACTCACATTCTGAGGGGTGAAACAGATATTCAGCAAGTAAACAAATCGGAAAAGTAAATTCAGAGTGGATACGTGCTGAGAAATGAGCATGGTTATTTGTATCGAGTAAGAGGGTTCCTAATCATTCTTCTAGGGGGAACGATTAGGGAGGGTGTCTCTAGATCATTGCTGTTTGAGCTCAGATTTGTGAAACGAGGCGAGTCAGTTGGCAGAGGAGTGAGTGAAAGGAAGCAAACCGAACAACAGTGTAAAGAGCTCGAGTTAGGTAATTTTTTTTTTTTTTTAACCAGGGTAAGAAAGAAGTGGCTGGAGTGATGAAGGTACAAGGGTGAGAGCGAAGAGCCCAGGCTTGCTGAGCTCTGTAGGCAACGGGTCAAAGGCACTGAGTGGCGATTATCTGGTTTCTGTGCTTTTGAAAGCACTCTGCTCCTGGGTGCGGTGTAAATTGTGGGAGGGGCCGTGGGGAGGGAAGAAGGTTACAGTACGGCCATTTCAAAACTTCCAGGTGGTTCGTTTTTCCCGGCGAAGCGATGGTGCAGTGGGCATTCACGCACATGTATTTTTGTGCAAATCACTCAACGTGTCTTCAGGGCAGATTCATAGGTTCTTGGCTTAATGGATCTGTGCTTTTTGACTTAAAACATTTGCCATTTCTCCCTATTATTCTTATATAACAATGTAAATATAATAATAAAATTCTTTCCAATTTTGCTAAATTTATACTTGCACATTTAGTAGAATGATTGGTGTGGCAAAATTCTTATATCTCCTATGGATAAAGTCAGCTATAAGCAGACAGCAAAATCATTGTTAGGAAAGTAAATATTCAAGTCCAAAGATACATTCATCTCTTGTCCTTTGTAATTTAAGATAAAATATCTGCCCTAGCTCATCTATTTTGTCATAAAGAAAGTAAAGCTAACAAGCTGAATTAAATAGCCATGCACATACGAGTGTTCATAAAGCAGGGTATTCAGGCAACAGTCTTCCTGAAGCAAGCCAGCAGGTGATGCTTCTGATTCCTGTGAAATGCAATCAAAAGAACAAGACTCACCTTTCATCCTCTCTACTGCCTAAACCGCAGTGTGAAATTAGCGCACTGGGAATCAGGCATCAAGAACATAAGCCTCGAACAACGAAAGACACTTGACAGAGAATTAGAGTTTTCTCTTACTTACCTTTTCAATAAGCTACGTTCTGAGAAAAACATGTCCATTCATAGTTCACCTTGAATATCACAGCAGAAATACGTGCACATAATGCTTCCCCGAGAGTGCTCGCATGTACTCAGCAGCCGCTATTTTCTTTCCAAATCAGCAGATTTACTGCCCTCAGCATGCTGGAGCAGTAAATACATTTTCATAGGGTGTACAGAGATAGGAAATAAGATTCCTGGAACTTGGCCATTGTTTGATTTGGTCTCTGGTTAGAAGTAACGTTAATTTGAAAGAATTGATTGCTAACTTGTGGGAAATATCGTGGGGAGTAATACAGCATCAAAGTCTGCCGGATGTTTGCTGAAAAGGAAACCATGTATGCAAATATGTGAAATTAATTATAGCCACTTTCTGCAATTCCTGTACTCTTTTTGGATTACCTGAAGTTATTATATATGTTGTAAAATGAACACTTTAGTTTTTCTCTGTGCTTTAGCAACATAGACATTAAACTCAACATATACGTAAGTTAAATTCCACCTCAGATGCTCTTGTTGTAATGTTTTCTAGGTAATGGAGTAGCTGCTACATAGTATATGTGCTGTAGAAAGTGAATCAAATATTCTTGAAAATGAATCTGACACTTCAGGGAGTTTTATAAAAATATGAATTTAACTGTAGGCTCATTTTTTACATTGAAACATTTGTAAAATAATTTAACAGCAACACTTTCCCTGTACATGCAATCTTTGGATTGCTAATTTGATTAAAACATATTGCTGCAGGCAAAATAATGGCCTCCCAAACATGCCCACCTCCTGGTCCCTGGGACCTGTGAAATCGTTACGTTCCCAGCAAGGGAAATTCAGATAGCAGACCTAATCAAGCTGCTAATCAGCTCACTTGAAACTGGGGAGATTATCGTGGATATTCCCTGTAGGTTCAATGTCATCACGGGGTCCTTGGATGCGGAAGAGGGCAGGAGAGTGAGGGTCAGAGTAGTGCATTGTGGGGGGAGATGGATCCCACCAGCCTTTGCAAAGACCCCACACACCAGCTTTGCTGTTCCAGAAAATGCAAGGTGTTGGCAGGCCGATGCTGTTCTTTAGCCCTGTGAGAATCATGTAGGATTTCTGACCTCCAGAACTGTAAGATTGTAAATTTGTATTATTTTAAGCCACCAAATTCATGGTGATTTGTTATAGCAGCAATGCAAAACTTACTATATACATGTAAATATTTAGTAAGTAATTTGAAGGGAATGCATTTTATACATCTTTTCATATTGGTAGGATACAAAACCGTAATGAATGTAGCTTCATCTTGTTACAGATATCCTAAAGGGAAAGTACAGTTCTTGGGTAGGGAAATGAATAAAATAAAAGCTCATAAATCCCACCTTATTTTAGAACTCATTTTTATGCACCAAACTGCCTATGCTAGTAACTCAACTTAATCCACAGCGTCTACTTATAGATGCGTCTCAAAGACCAGAGAACTAGCTTCTTAGATTATATGCTAAAGAAAAAATTCTAGTCCTGGAATAAATACGGATAGCTATTTCAAAATTAAGATCTGCAAATACTAAATTTTGACAAGATTTCTTAGAGAAAACAATGCAGACAATATTGGGCATAATTTTAAAACAGATTTCCCGATATGTAAATATTTTTTTTTCTCTGGGAATCTTATTTTCTGTTTATTATTTCATCCTAGCTCTTGCGTTGAATATTTGACCCTTTGTACTATATGAAGTGGTTTGAGAATTAAAGAAAGTCTATAATCTTATATTAGAAAAGGTTAAGTGAAATGAAAATGTAACATTTTCTTATCTCTTAGACCTTAAGAGGTTTTGGATTATTTTTACAGTAAATACTTTTACACAGAATCTTTTCATTCACAGGAGGTTGTATTAGCACAAATTCAATAATGTCTACCTGAATTAGATCTTGGACTGCTTTATTCAACAGCCTTTTTTTCCCCTAGTCACAACAAATATAAACAGATTGCACAAATCACCTACTAACTTGTAGAACTAGTCCAAATGTAGACTGGCAATGAAAACAAAATTCTAAGCTTAAATAGCCACAGTGATGAAATGCGGAAGTCCTTTCACAGGTGCCTTCACACGGTAGTCTGAATTACAACGAGGTCACTCGTGATCATCCAATAGAGTGCACTGAAATGAGAATCGAAATGCGTTCCATTTTGGCGGGAATGTCACCTGGGATACAGCATAGTGGATAAAATGCATTTAAATAAACAAATCAAATACTGAGCCCATAGAATTACACAGTTTTGTTTTTGTTTTTTTTAAATTGCAGAAAATGGGCTAGACTCCAGATGTCATTATATCTAAATTGACTCTATATACACATGGAACAGGTAGTTTGGGAAAAATGGCTACTAATACTATTAACTCCATTGATTTCTTTCTCATGTTTAAAGGTAGAAAAAAGAATTGTCTATGGCAGTGATTTTTCAAGCAGTGTGCTGCAAGAATTTTTAAAACGTGTAATACTTGACTATTTAGCCAGGGGCACTGGCCTCTTTTCCCTTAGATGATCAAATTAAAGAAATGTCAAATAAAAAAATTACAGCCATCTGGTGTAAATGAATCACAATTATACCTATTTTTTGTCAGATTGGCAAAAAATATAATGTATTTTTTGGTCTGCCACAGAATTTTAGTTATTATGTATGCCATGAGATGAAAAAAGTTGAAAATCACTGGTCTAATTTTTCTTGCATGTAAAATAATAATTTCCGAATTGTTTTCAGCATTTAAATTTGGTGAGGTTTGTAGGAAGAGAGTGAGGCTATTATAGGAGAAAATTTTAAAAAATCATGCTTGACATTCTTTTTATTCGTGCCTTCTTTTGGCGATGATCTTATAATAGTTCTGGGTAGTTGCATAAAATAAAATAGGTATCCATGAGTCTATCTAGTATAGAGAAATGAGTCAATAAAATGGTAGATATCGAGGGAATAGGAATATTCTTCCTTATAGTAGAATTGTAACATATATATAGGAGGAATAATGGAAATAGAGGGAGGTTGGGGGAAAACATCACTTTTCACATGTTCTTAGGAGACCAGCCTCATTAGAAATTTACACATGAAGGTGCAGCACAATTTGCCATTAGGAACGAAGAGGAGAAGACTCCTCCTCAAAATGCGGAGGAGACTTATGGAGGGACACAATATACCCAGAGAAGGATTTGGGACTTGATTCACATTGTTGCCTTCCTGCTTTTCGTGTTGTATTTGTTCCTAAGTTCTGTAAACTACTCTACTTTAAGTCAGATAACCTCATTGGACTATTTTATGATGTTTACAACATGAAACCTAACTTGATGGTTTATATCAAGTAATTCCACTTTTCTCTAAGAAGGTAACTTCCAGATGTTACCTATTTACTAAAACAATACATGTAAATAAAACTCAAGTATTTTTTATATATATATATGTATTTATAACATGTAAAAGGTAAAATATGTTGCTCTCAAAAAATTTTAGAGCCCTAGTGTAGCTTTCACTTTCACATTATAGGTCTGTGCGTTTCTGTTAGTTCATAAACTCATTAAAAACACATGGAACTTCAGATAAAAACAAGGAGTACCTATAGTTTTTTTTTACCTGGCCGCTTTCTGCTGAATGCGTATCATTCTATTTGGGATGAAACCTGCTTGAATTGCTGAATGATACCCTTTCTGTGCAACAGACTTGAGAGATCAGGCCTGTGGATGGGAATGACGAAATGTGCTATAAAAAGGATTTAGTAAGTTTCTGGGCAACAGGATCTCTCCCACCAACTGTTCCACGAACTGCTATCCAAATACACGGAGAGAAACCTATCACCCACGCGGCTGACAGGCACTATAAAGCTAAGCTGCCCTTTCCCAGTGAATAGAAATAAGCCCCAGTGGAGAATAGAAAGTGAATTTAAAGAGGTAAAGTGTTTCTAGGAAGAGTCTATGAAATTTACATTTGTTGGCCAAGTAAAATCACAAGGAATGTGATCTATGTTAAAGTCATAAGACTGGAAGACTTTCATAGGACAGATTCAAAATGATTTTGTAGTTGAATATACTGGCGAAAGCCTTGAATAATTTTTTTTCCGGAGAAACAACTAAAATACGTTATACGGCACAAAACCATTTTGTATTGTATATTGAATAAGTCACGTTTATATTGAACAAGCCACTCAGCCCTTAGTTTCCTGGTATTAAAACCGCAGGCTCACGGTTGGAATAGGAGTTTGACAATATACGCTTAAAATGTTTACCTTGTCAAATGCATTTTCTTTTTAGTGTATAATTATACAATTATGTAATTATTATATTAGGGGTATCCATGTTAAATGGATTTCTTAGAGATTCTTATTGAAGAGGAGCCTGGAGTGGTGAAAAAACAGGGAGAGAGGAGAGTTTGTGATAAAGATCTCAAATCGATGAACGTAAAGACTCTGCAAGAACATAGTGCAAAAGAATATATTTTCGTACATTATTTTCAATGATAATGCCTCAATGCAACATTTTACTGCTCTTTGGATAAAAAGGACACGTGTATATTGGGTTTTATGTGTTTATTTGAATTAACTAAAGTATAAAATAGTTTTTATATGCAAATAACATGAATGTTGTCCAACTTGAGTTCTTTTTTATAGAATCCCAGACAGAATGCTTGTCTAATAAAATTTCAGTTAAATAATTGAACAGGAGACCTATAGTTTTAAATAAAATGTTTAATTTAAAATAATGTAACATTTTTTTCTTATTTAAATTGGTGATCAGCATTACATACTGCATAATGCTGAAATTAAGTAGTTCCTATTCACGACCCAAGTGGTTTTCTAGAGAATGATATCATTTCATGGAAGCAAGTGAAGCAATTAATTGGATTCTATTTATTAATCCACTTCAGATGTAATGGAAACATAATGGCAAACAAAATATATTTGCACTTTCATCTGTGATTGATGCTGCTATTACTGTTCTATTCAAAGTTGCCTCATGTTTTAAACAAATATATGCAAATGTATAATAATTTAGATAAAAATCCAAAAAAACCACTAGAGACTTTAAATAGAAGTAGGAAATTATTTTTATTAATTTATTCAGTCAAAATTTATTTATTTATTGGCCTCATCCTGTGCTTCAGATGCTGGAATAAATTTAGAATCAAAAACTTATCAAGATCACTAATGTCCTTACAATCTGAAAATTTCATTGTAAGCTTCAAACAATCTTCTAACTATATTTGCTCAAATCTGTTGACCTATTATATTCAGACTAGATTCTGAATAAAGTGTGGCAGCGTTTATTTTACTTGTTTCAACATTTCCAATAAATGTCACATGTGGAAAAATTTTGCTACTGTTCTCTGTCTTTTCTCTCAGTCATTTGTTTGTTTTAGAGAATATTTGTATTTATATTCTCATACATTAATCTTTCCTGAGGAATCTCTCCATATGAGGTCAAGTCATCATTGAATAAAAACAGTTGTGCTTCATTCTTTCCCATCTGTACGCCTTGCATTTCTGCTCCGTGCCTTCCTGCATCGGCCAGAACCTCCGTTGGTTAGAAGCGGCAAACGAACTTCCTTCCTGTTTCCGCTGTAAGGCAAGAGTTTCAGACCCTCACCATAGGTATGATGCTAGTTGTGAGTATGCTGCTAGCTGTGTTAGATGCTTGTTGGTGTACCCTGGATTCTGGATATATTTTGAAAGCATGAATGGATATTTAATTTCATCAAATGATTTTTTTCCTACGCCTGCTGACATTACCTTATGGGCTTTTCTTTTATTGTTTTTTTAATGTTTATTGAATATTGAATATGGCACAGGCACCAAATTAAGAACATTTTATATGTCATTTTTTTATGTTATGGCAGAGGGATTTTTTTTATGTTATGTTAAGAGGGAGCGGTGAGGAAGTCTGGCTAACACAATACTAATTTGAATTTTATCAACCTGGTTTGAACATTCCATACAATTTATATCTGGCCTCATATATTTGCCAGAATTAGCCACCATCTAGAGCTTATGGTATTTTCATTATTACCTTTTGTAGCACTTGAGTTAGTGCATCAAAGAGCTATGTTAACCTGTAATGACCATCCAAAAATTGAATTTGGTTTTCCAGTTGTCTTACCTCATCTTACCACAAGTCGTATGAATGGGAAACCAGATAACTACACACAATTAAAACTTGGCTCTGGGTAGTGAAAACACATGAGACGGTATACACATGATGTACTACAGAGTTATAGATCTGAAACGCACACAAGTCCACCAACCAATGTCACCCCAGCAAACCCATAAAAATGATTTTTTATTGGAAGGAGAGAAAGAAAAAGTCAGGAAAAGTGCAGAAATGAATGCTTCTTATTAGAGATACCAAAGGGGCGTCAGAAGGCTGCGTGAGTGCGTAAAGCTTTCAGAACAGATGAAATAATCAGAGAAACATAGGCCGCTCTGGCAATCACATTTACTTACTTTTAGCAAAAGTAGGACCACAGGGGTCCGAGACCCACAGTCGGCCATCATTGCGTGGGCCACACCAACTTTGACATAAGAAGCGGAAAACTGATGTGAGGTTGCCTTTCCAAATTACTTATCTCTATCAGAGGATTATTCCAATGATCAAAAATTGCCCAAAATTAAATTACTTACTGTTTATAAACCGCTTCTTTCTCTTTCTTTCTTTCTTTCTTTCTTTCTTTCTTTCTTTCTTTCTTTCTTTCTTTCTATTTATTTAAAATTGTTAGGGTGACATTGGCCAACAAAATTTTATAGACCTCAAGGGCACAACGCATCGCCTGCATATTGCATATTAACTATGAAAGTGAAACTTTTCTGCACACTTACCCAGGGGTTGTCTCCACACTCAAAAGGTGAATGGAAGTACACGGTAAGGTCGCATTCCTTAATTAAAATTAGGCACAAATGTACCAGCAATAACAATTTTGCTTCCAGCCCCTAATAGACTCTAAAATAAAGGTCATTCAAATTTTAGTAATCAGTCTCTCAGAAATTCACCCAGTACAGGTCGGAAAGTATTCAGACAAATAGTACGCCTCGTTTAGCCTGATTACTCAGCAAAGACGCTAACCTCTATTAGCCCTCGTTGAAGCTGATTATATGCAAACAACAATCTTTATTTCGCAATACTTATGGGTTCTTGGAGGAAGAACTCAGAACTCTGTAAAAACAAGAACAGAACTTCCTGAAAATGATTAACCCTACCCTGCGGGAAAATGTTTTCCCCCCACTTTTACGGTTGATGATAGAACTCAGCCTAACCTAGACGGGAATAGCTGCGACCGTGACCTTGTTGTCCCTCCATGTGGGTGCTCTCCAGCCCCCTTGCGTCTCAGGCCCCTCTTCCCCGGCTTTGCTGAGCTTTTCTTCTCGCGGGACTGTGCCCTCATGCTCAGGGGCCTGCCCTCGGGCTCCGTGGGGCCTGGGAATTTCCATTCCCCTGGTTCAGTCTTGAGTACCTGGCACCCTCACATTCCAGAACGGCCCTGAAGAGTAAAGGCGCTTGACTTGACATCAGACCCTCGAGTGGCTTCTCCCTCTTTTTGTCCCTCTTTCCTTACACCCTCCCCAGTTTTTCCTAAGATGACATCTTTGTAAGTCACATGCACAGACGTCTGCTTCTCTGGGTTTGCTTTTGGGGACCCTGATGCTGATAAAGAATAATTTATAACGTATACACACTGGCCATCACATAAGTCCCAATTCAACCTCAGCTGGAGTCTGTGGATCGCCCAGCACCACAGACTTCAAGGGCGCACTGTGAAGTTGTTGCCCGAACTTCATCTTTTCCTTGAAATCTATCAGTCCGCACCCTCACGCTGCATCTGCTTCCCCCTTCCTGCACATGTATCACTTAATCAGAGTCTTGGATCTTGGATCTTCACTTATCTACTTGCTTCAAGTATTGTCTTTGAGTGCAGACTCTCGGCTTGTTTTACGCAAAGCTTTGTTTGTCTCACTAAATCACACCAAGTATTTCCTGGACATCCCAAACCTCTGCATTTTTGCCCGGACACCTCTTTACTGTGCATAATTCACCTTCTGCTCGTCCAAGTAGAGACACGGGAAATCTCTTTTTGAAGGAAATGATTTTCTGTGTCTAGCAATGGCAGAAAAGGGATTCCCCCAGCTGCTGTTCAGAAAAGGACCACCTCTTAAACATCTTCCTATCAGCCTCCTCTCGTGAACCTTTGGCTGAAGCCCATATTTCGTACTTGAGGTGACAGAAGTTGTATACTCTGACCATCGCAGCATTCCTGAAACCCTTTCCTTTTATTACTGTCACCAAGGATACTGTTATTGACCCGCAGCCTTCAGTCCTTCCTGGCACAGTCTGTATAGTCTGAATAAGAATGTTTATGGTCCTGTGTTCACCTCGCTAATTTGGAGGCTGCCTGCCTGTCTCCACCTCATGTCCTTAAGGACGTGACTGCTTGAAATTCTACTTCCTCATATTTGGTTATTGACTGTGTGGTGGTATTAGTGAAGTTCTGAATTAATTAATGTTTCCACGAGACATTTTAAAATCTCGCTCCTCATTTACCTCTCTCCTCTGTCTTCTTCTTCTGTCACTTGTCATTCGATTACTGTGACCTTCTCATAGCCCATGGGGAAGATTATGGATGAGTATTAGGGAGATAAAGATTTGGGGTGACATATATTAACAAGACTGACATGATTGGGAACCCAAATCCGTCTTCATTCCCACCATGTTTAATCCGGTCAGGAACACACAGAGATGAAGGTGTCTGAGGCTGTACCTCAGGTGTATAGAATTCCGTCAGGTATATAATTTAAGAGAAGGGGACTCCAGATAAAATACTGAAAGAAAAAAATTCAGAATAAATATTTATCAGACAAAGTTCAAAAATTAGACATATATATTTAAAGATATGTTTAGTTCTCTGTTAGAAGAGGAAACTCTACATGCTGGAGTTTTCAGTGACTTTGTTCACATGTATACTTACATTTATTTCAAGTAATTTAAAATGTACTTGAAGTGGCTAACACACTTCTAAAAATTTAGAACCTCTAAAATAATTATAAAAATAATTGTGCCTGTAATTTAAAATAGTCATTTTTAAAAAAATCTAAGGTGTCCAACACAGTCACCGATGGAATCAACTCTTAACCTATTTCCAATTCCATTTTACTGATGGTTTGAAATATGTAGATTTTTGAGTCATTTACTCAAAGAAAGAGACAAAAATTAAACTCTTGGTAGTAAATGAAGTCGGTAAAAGAGTAATATGGCGGAATGTGTTTACGAAGCTATCATCTTCCTGACCAAAAAAAGCGGGTTCCAGGATGGACCTTCAGAAGTGACCAGCAGAAAACCAGAATGGCCGGAAGGAGAGCTCCGCGTCTCCGGGTGACACTAGATCCATAATTCAGAGTCGTGCTCCACCCCCCACACCCAGTAAGCCGAAGTGTGGGCCCTGAAATGACTCCACAGTGGCCATTCTCTTTCTAAGACATTGTTTGCTGATAAATGTAAGAAGGCAACCAGATAAAGAAAAGAAAAAGAAAGCAAAGAGTGGAGAAAGCAATGTAAGTCACAGTTAGAAAATAAAAACTCTTCTTTTCTCTTCCATGTTCAAATGTTCTATATGTGCATTGAGGCGACAGAACCAAATTATTTAGATTTCTGGCTTTAATCTGGACAACCTCTCCATATAGACAGAGGATGAAACAGATGTTTGGAACTGTTGTTCAAACAATACATACAATAGTTTCAGTTCAAACAATAGTTTTAATACATCCAATGTTGGATCTAGAGAAAATGTTTTCATCTAGAGAAAAGGGATGACTACAGTCATGCTTTATTTAAAGCATCATAGGAGTGATACCAGTGTAAATAACAGATAAAATAGAGACAATGATAAAGAATATATATAAATGTAAAACCATCAAGGGACCTCATTCTCTACACAAACAGTTACTGTTTTTTAAGAACAAGCACTTTATGTTAAATAGCATCAAAACTGAAAAGAAAAATAAGGTGATTATGATTAAGAAAATAAATTATTGTGAATATCTAGATTACTCCTGATTTAAGATAAATAATTTTAATCAATACTAGCAGCAGCAGGTAGATTTTAGTTTTCATTTTTTTAATAAAAGAGAAACAAAAACCCAACCAACCGAAAAGATTGCAAAGGTTACTGATATATTTTTTTATGCGAGACCTTGAACAAATTTCTGTTTTTCCCCAATTTTATTGATAAATAATTATTATATAGCATTGTGTTAGTTTACAGTATATGGTACAATGATTTAATACATATAGTGTGAGGCATAATTTCATTTATTTCTCTCACAACACTCAGCACATAGATAAGGAAAAGGGAAGTAAACTACTGTTAATATGGTTGATTATTGGCAGAGAAATAACTAGGAAGACATAATATACTTGGAGACTTTGGGAACATCAAGTAAAAATGATGATGCAAAAAGTCTATAGGAACAAGTGACTGAGAGATGTAGAAATAAATAGATTTGGATGAGAAGATACTAAGAGTTTGAGATTTGCACTTATTGATGAGTCAAAGATAGAGTCATTCTAATCCACGGCTGAAATAAAGTGAGGATGCAAGCCAGTTGACTGGAGACACTATCATAGTGGTACCACATGATTTACCACAATACATGCAATATTTATGAAGGGCATATAAGATAAAATTACAAAATTGAATTAAAATTACTGAGGAAAGTTCATATAAAGTCACAGAGCTCAGCTGATATAAACATCCCTTTCAGAAGAGCCCTTGGGTGAACCAGATCTTACCCAGAACTGCATTTTATAAATCTACTTTTAAAATATATTTAATATTCTTAGACAAATAGGGCATGAGTAGTATAAATTCTGTTCATCTTTGTTGTTGTACCATCACATTTGATTCAATCTTAGTAGGAAATCATTATAGCAAAGACAGTTTTGACAACTACTACTAGAAATACTGATAAATTGGTGAATTAAAATTCTGGAAATTATATTCCTATTATTTTTCTCTTAAGCACTAAGATTGATTAGGTATTTTAATACATACTTATTGAATTAACTATACCTTAACTTTCAAAATGAACACAAATCTTTCACTGAAATTTCTCCAATGTCTGGAAGTAAATTTAATTTTTACTGTTAATATGATCATCTGCAGTCATTTTTCAGGTAGTTATAACATTATTTTAGACTGGCAACTCATAAAAATTTAAACTTATTATAAAAAGAATATTAAGATATTATTCTATCCAGGACATGATCTTTAAATAAGACTATATATAACTATTATCATGCACAATTTCAATTTAAAAATAAGTTAAAATATTAATAGAATTAAGATTAACAATAGAGAAAATAAACAGAAAATCAAATACAAGTAATCCAGAAGTTTTATTCTTTTTGAAAAGAAGAGTAAAATAGACAACGCTCATTTCAAAGAGCATGGAACTGAGAAATAAGACATACACATCACTACAGAAGAGATTACAATTATTATAAGAAGATACTGCTTCAAAATTTACGCAAACAAATGTGCTGAGGAAATGAATGGTTTCTTCGTAGAGATATGGATTGACCAGAAGAAATAAAAAACTCAGAGACAGCGCGGGATGGAAATGAAAAATCTGCTGCAGAAGACACAGAATATAGTTGCTTTTCCCACTGTGTTCTGGCTACATTCTTAATAACAGGACATGTCACCTGGGGTGAAGGGGCCCCCCTGCGCAGAGCCGGACCCACCAGCAGTCTGCTTGGAGTTGATGGCCCATCATCCACCACTGAAGACTTGGATGTGACATCTCACTAGAGGGTGTGGGTGACCCCACGTGGCTGCTGGAGAGGGTGGTTAAGACAACCAAGAAGACGATGGAATGAGTTGCTGGGGAATCAACCGAACTCCTCTCATTTTTTGGGTTACACTAAAGAAGTGTTTCTCTTTGAAGCTCTTTGGGAGAAGTCCTTAGTGTCCAGTAAAGTCGCTGGGACCATCAATTCTTTTTTCTTCTGGGCTTGTTTTGCATCAGTTGCCGACATGCGATGTGTGGCTTCCTATTGTCTTTCTTTTCTCCCTTCCTTCCCATTCCTATCACTGCCTTATCTTTGCACCTCCCAAGTACAGTGTCTGTTCTTTCTTTCTTTTTTAGGCTCTGTTATATAGAAAACTCAGACTAAATCAACAGGGATTTAAAAAAAGGAAAAAATAATAAAGATAATTTAATGCTTTTAAATTGTAATCCCAAACTTTTATTTTTATTTAACAATATAGACAATTTAATTCCCAAGAACAGCTAATAAACATACAAAGAGACTTGCACCATCTGATGTCAAAATATAATATAAAACTCTGGAATCCAATCATTATTATATTGTTTTGCTTCAAATATAATAAATTTTAGTAATCTAAGATTATATACACCAGTGTATTTAAATGGGTATAATAAAATAGGTGAAGTATGTAAGTGGAATAAAAAGGTATTTCAGTTGATAAATAGGATGGTATTGATCATGAAGAAAATAAAGGCAGACTCTTATGTCACAGTACGGTTTTAAATAAACCCCCAAATGACTCAAGAAACAGATTTTTTAAAACTTACCAGATAGGAGACCCCATGTACATTATAGGAGGAAGGAAGACTTCCTATATCATGACCAACAGAAGCAAAAATAGGTCCATGCTGCCATCTTAAAAATTAAAGCTTCTTAGGACAAAATGTAAGAAACAGGTTCAACTCAGATTATAGACAAAGAGCTATTTATAAAATAAAAACCTTAAGATGGAAATGAAAACATTTTGAAAATTGGGCAAAGGATATAAAAATTTACAGAAAAAGAAATTTACTGGCAAAATATCTATAAAAATAACCTCCAATTTGTCAGTAGCCAATGAAATGTGAAGTTTCCCAAGTTAGCTATACTCATGAATTGGCCCGTATGAAGAGGCTCGTGCTTAAAGATGATCAGCAGACCACCCAATAACATCTGTCAGTGTCCACAAGCGCTAAGATGTGGAATGCGTCCCAGGAGGTGTGTAGGGACAGGGTGAGAAGAGAGACGCGTTTGATTTTAGATCACTTGGTCAGTCACAAGTGATCACTCTGCCAGCAAGAAGGTCAGGGGTTGGTGGCCGCGACACATTTCCGTGCCAGGCCCTGGCCTCTCATGATAACCTACAGAGAGCAGAAGCCGTGCACCCTGAGGACCCTGCCCCTTTTATTCAATATGAGGTCAGCCAGTGAAACGTTTCTGCACCCACGCCCTGTGCATTCATCATGTGGAAACTGCATTCCTTCAGCAAAAACATCACACGACTCTTGCTTTTGCCGGGACAGAGGTATGGTTATTTGTTTCTTGGTAGCGTAAATTCATAACCATTATAATTGAGGTTGCAAAAAAAATAAATAAATAAAGGTCAGGTATAATTTAGTTTGCTTTTAAAAAAAAGAGAGAAAAGTTGGGTAGCTACCTGAGGGTGAATCCTTCGTAGAGAGAGCTGTAAATACAAAAATTAAAGGCCCCAGCTTGTCAGCAAGCTCGGTGACTTGCCAGGAGAACAGGGTCATGGGAGCCGATGATGCTTCTGAGAAGGATGTGGGATGTGACCTGGGAGGCGGCAGAGTCAGACTCAGGTGTGTCTGTGACATAGGGAAGGGACCTGAAATTTGGGTCCTTGGAGGATTTGGAGCAAAGGAATGGTAAGGTGTAGCTTAGATTTATCACGAAGTGGAAAGAACAAGTGACAAAACACAGTGTAAAATATGTTACTATTTCTATATAAAAATGTACGAGAAAGTAAATGGAATCTCTCCAAATGTGTATGTTGGAGCAGAGAGAGAAGTGTGCTGATACATTTATCAAGATGCCAATAGCATTGCCACAGGCCTGTGGGGTTGGTGGGGCTGTGATAGAAAACCTCATTTATAATTTAGTGTCATTGGCTGCAGTGAGATTGTTACTCTAACATCATCGAAAAAGGATGAGTACACAGGAGGTTTGAATATGACCAGTCATAATGATAATGGAACCAAAAATACAGGAAAGTGCAGAATATTAAAAAGATATTCAGAATCTTGGCTATACTTTGAAAGAATGATATATTGAGATGACTTTTACCACTAAAAGATAAGCAATTAGATATGTATTTAAGGTATTTATATAATGCTAATTATAGTGTACCACCTTTTAGGAAATGTATACTTAACTCTAAGCATCAACTTCAATCGTGTTTCAAAATTCGGATTTCCAGTTAATTTAAAAGTCTTGAGTTTCTGAGATTATTGGTACAAAAGCACCATTTTGTGCTCTGTGACTTGGCGTTTGCACATAATATTCTTTGTTCTCACATCAGCAAAATGAGAATGATATTCATCTGTCTCAGGGGATTGATATAAGGATTAATTAGATAATGTTTGCAAAATATTTCGAAGATTAAAAGTGCTAAGTGTTATCCTTATTGCTTCACTACTCACTCCTCTGGGCTCCTGAAGGACTTAATCTGGTACTTGGCGGGCAACCAACATTGCAGATCACCAAGCCCCTGAAATAGCTGCAGTCTTCAGCACTCTGAGCCTAAAATAGTTTCCTTTGAAATCATCCCACTAAATAACAAGAAGTCCTTTTACTATAGATCACCCAGTCTCATACCATCTCCCAGAGTATCGTTCAATCAGGGCTCAAGTACCTCCGATGATCTCTCCAGTGATTAATTCATTTTGTCTAATAAACATTGCTTTCGTGTAATGCCTACCGAAGCATAATCAGATCATTTCAAAGAATTTGCAAGAAAAATGTGTGAATTTTAAAGCTATCATTTAATAAAATAATGCATTTATTCATTAACCTACTACAGAGATATTCCAAATAAGATCCTCAAACTTTAATTGAGACAGAAATCTTGTTTTCGTTCCCAATGATAACCATGTCCCCCCGAAACTTCCTAATGCACTCCTATA
Source organism: Anoura caudifer (assembly GCA_004027475.1). Classification (NCBI taxonomy): domain Eukaryota; kingdom Metazoa; phylum Chordata; class Mammalia; order Chiroptera; family Phyllostomidae; genus Anoura; species Anoura caudifer. The sequence continues at coordinate 20,516 of PVKU01005628.1, read as the reverse complement.
CTCACACATCATTTTTTAGGTGATGGTTTTGGACAATATTTTAGAGTCTACACTAATGACAAGAGACTGCATGAAATTTGGAAAGAATATTTACAAAAGCTGTAAAGATATGGCATATACACTATTTAGTGATCTCCCATGCTATACAAGAAAATGGGCTCAAACTTAAAATACATTTATTTAAACCCAAAGTAAAATGGTATGAATATCAAAAACTAACTCTGATTGAAGATGCATTCACTATTTTTTCTTAAAATGACAGATATTTAATATAACTACATATTCATTAAAATGCACAACATTTCTGGTACCCTCCTCAGTATAGCATTTATTTTCAGAGCAACATTTATTTTATAATTTCAATTTAGTATCCAAGGTTTACCATTAAAAATATTATTGAAGAAGAGACATAGATACTGATGATCTCCTCACTGTACCATCTTTCTATCAACTCATAACTACTTTGTCGTACATGTAACTTAAGATTATACTAAAATTACACTAAAGTTGTAAGTACATGGCCACCTGCCTACCTGTGAGAGGAATGTTTTCTCATCAGCAAAAGCATTTCTTCTCTCAGGACCCGTTGCAGTATCAGGTTTGCTCAGTAACGTTTACAGAGCTACTACTCATGCACTTGGGATGCAGCGCGCTTTGACAGTACGCAGTGGACAAGTATATAGTGACAGACTACCTAACGCTGTCTTAGTTAACAAGGGGCTGCATGCCCGCCAGTGGGCCCCTAAGATTACAAGGGAGTTAAAAAATTCCCTGTTGCCTAGTGACACGGTAGCCCTCTTAACGCGGCAGGGCTGTCTGCCCGCAAGCAAACCCATGATGGCAGAGAGACACAGAGCAAGCAAACGACCGTGGACATATTTCTGAAAGGAGGGCACCCTCTCAGGCAGAGCCTCAGGCAGGTCTTTCAGATGTTCCAGAAGAAGCACTGGGACCATAGCAGGCGACAGCTCCGGGGGTCCTGCTGCCCCTGGGGACCCCCAGTGGGACGGGCTGTGCCGGTGGGGGCAGCGGCATCGATACCCTGACCCAGGGTAGCCCTAGGCCAGTGCATGAGTTTGTGTCTGAGTCTTTAACGAAAGAGTTTAAACAAACTAAACTAGAGAAAAGCATATAGAATAAGGACATAAACAAAGAAACTATGTTTGCAGCTGTCTACAGTATGTCTTATGCTGTGCCATTACAGAAGAGTGGAAACATTTAAAAATTAAAAAGTTCATAAAGTCAAAAAGTTACAAGTTAACCTATGTTAAGTACATGAGGATTACTGAAAAGAGGAAAAGTACTTTTATCCTCAGCGCGCAGCAGCCGCCAAGTCCGTGGCCGCGTGCTCTCCTGCGCACGCCTCATGCCACTCCTCACTCGCGATGCACCCAAAGCAACTTGCAGCCCCGCCAGCCCTGCTCACGGTCTCTGTCCTTACAGTTGTTACATGTTTACCCTTCCATACAGCATTTTTACTGTGCCTCTTCTGTGTTTAGATACGTTTAGATACACAAATAGCATTGTGTTCCAACGGGCGGCAGGACTCAGTGCAGTAACACATTGTACAGGTTTGTAGCTCAGTGGCCCTTGGCTGGGCTGTACCCTCCGACCCAGAAGCCAACCCTGTTGCTGAGCAACACACGACTGCCATTCTGTATCTTCCTGTGTAGGAAGACTACATGTCTGCATGACTGTACAGGCTGTTCTTTACACACACAGTGTCTGTTCATAGAATCTAGGTGCACATTGGCATGTAAAGTGAGATGCAAGAATGCGCATCGATTTTTTATGTTAAGTGGAAGTTTTATGGATATTGATCGTGAAAATTTTATAATGGAAAACAAAAGTGACTAGCATATGAAATTAGAAAATATTTGGGTATCATCACATTACAGGACATGCAGATGCACTTGTAATGACTTGCAAACAAAATAGGACTTGTGATTTAGGGGTGCATTGTATAGGCTTGTATAGATTTTAATAAGCTCTACGGTTATACTTTACTTTTTTATTTAAATGAGGTCACACACAGCACTAGAAAACCATGGGGAGATTGTATTGGGGCAGAGTGTTGTTGAAGCAATGTTAGGCCGTAAAAATATCCGCTGAAGATTTACTTAAAATACGTCCAGGATAAAAGACAAGGTCTGAAAACATTAATTTAAGGAAAAAGAGTAGTAAAAAAAAACAGTAAAGGAGAATAAAAATTAAGAGCCACTAATGTAGCATAAAATTAGGGGCCACAAAGAGGCAAGAAAAGAAAGCAATCTGCGGAAGTGAGTAGTGGTTAACAGTGGCCCAGGGAGGGACACTCACCTGATCTATAAGCAGAATTTTAAACTAAACATAATTGGTGACTTGGGAGTGCGCCATCCGTTTTGAAGCAGAGAAGGAGGGGGAAAAAGGCTGCTTATGGCATAGGGACTGGGAAAAAAAAAGTAGACTAAAGAATGAATGATAAGGGATGATAGGAAAACAATAACAAGAATGGGGCACTTTGGGAAAGTGTGTCCCCCACCTGGGGGAGCTAAGATGGTGTGGTCATAGATGTGAGTAACCGAGCGTGATGCTAGTTAATTTTGTGTGTCAACTTGACTTGGCCAAGGGGTTCCCAGACAGCTTGTTAAACATCATTTCTGGGCGTGTGTGTGTGTGAGTTGTTTCTGGAAGAAATTTGCAGTTGGTGAACTGAGCACAGCAGATGGCCCTCCCCAGTGTCAGTTGGCATGACCTACTAGATAGCTCCTAAATAGAACAGAAATGAAGGGAAGGAAGGTTGCTTTCTCTCTACTTCCCGCACGAGCTGGAAAATCGACTTCCTGCCATGAGCACCCCGGGCCTCAGGCCGCAGACTCTGACCGGCATCCATACCATCTGGCCTTCCTGGGTCTCGGCTTGCGGGTGGCCTACGTGGATTTTCAGTCTCCATAGTCCCATCGGTCACCACCTGAACTCATATACACACGTGTGCATGTGTGTAGTACATATGGGTGGGCAAAAGCAGGCTCACTATCGCGCTGTGACAGTCATTTGAGTTAATACCGCTATTGTCACAAGCTGCATTCTTTTTTCATGGGAACAACTACAAACCTATTTTTGCCCACTTCTGTGTGTGTGTAAATTATTTTTACCTCTTTTTGGTTGGTTGCTTGACTGGTTGGTGGTTACTTGTCTGGGTCTCCATGAATTCCAGTGTATGCAGAAGAAAGGCCAATAAGCATGCGATTATCATAAGAAAGTACAATTAATCTAAAGTAACACCAGCCAATGTGTGTGTGTGTGTGTGTGTGTGTGTGTGTGTGTGTGTGTGTGTTAGTATGAGGAAAATCAAGGGAGGTGAAGTCATCTTCTTTGTCCAGAAAAAGATTAAAATGAGACCAAGGAAGGTTCTCAATTCAGAATAATAGCTGATGATTGAGGATTTTACAAATAAAATATTCCAATCAAAGTGTGGGGCAGAGAGGGAGAGGAGCCCATAAAAACAAGAACTTAAAGAATTACATTGCTGTAAGCTCAGATTTTAGCATATTAGGAACCAAGGCGATCGGTTCTGTTTCTTCCCGATTGGCCTTCTAGACTCACTAGTTCAATATTGTCAGTGTTGGTAATGAAGTTACAATTCCTGGACCCTCATAAACTCTTCTGAGTGTTTGAACCCCCACAACTCATAAAGAGTGTGGAAAGGGTGGAGACCGCAGTGAAACCCACCACTAGGCTCGCCATTCCTGCGGAAACAGATTCGCACTCACCTGTTCTCATGTGTACGCCTGAGGATCCGTCACTTTGCTGGTGCCCTTGCGCCACGGTGACATTAGGCCAACAGAGCTGAGAGCTGGAAGGGTCTTTGTCATTTGCTGTTCCTGCATGACCAGCCGCTCCGAAACTCGGTGACTTAATTAAGGCCATAAGCATTCGTCATTGCTTACAACCCCTGCAGTGGGCTGGGTGTTTCTTCTGCTCTTGCCCAGGCTCACTCTTGCTGCTACAAGAAGCTGTAGTGTGGTTGGTTGGCTCAGTCTTATCAACTGGGCTTCACGTTGTATTTTGTAAGCAGCAGTAGTGTGACAACTAGCCTAGGGTGACAATAGTCTAGGGTGACCTTGGATGGGACCAATAGGCCAGGTGATGTCTTACCCTCCAACAGAGAAGCCCAGGCTTGTTCATGTGGTAGTCAATCAGGTTCTGAAAGGGGAAAAAAAAACTGTTAGTACAGGAAACTTCCAGAAACATGGGCTAGAACCAACATGTCTTCACTTCCGCCGCATTTTGTCAAAGTCACAAAGCCAGGCCAGATTCAAGGGTCAGCGAGACAGCTTCCACTCTTGATGGGAAGGAAAAGCCGCCGCCATACCTGGAAGGGGGTAAAGAATCAGCGCATACCGGCAAGAAATCCACTGTAGGGATTTTAGGGAGTTACTTGGTAGATGGAGGATGTTAAACATTTTAAAGAGTTTATTGGAGCAAATATAAATTGAAATCAGGCAGTGCCAAACCAAGAGTGGTTAGGAGTGGTCTGGTCCACAGAAGCCAGAGAAAGGTTTGTTCAGAGAAGGTATAAAAGCATAGAAAGGAAGTGATTGACCGGCTAACGCTTGAAACCTCTTTGGCTCTTCCTTATTGCTTGTCCTTAGCATTTTGATTTCGTAACCTTGGTGCACGTACAAGCTCAGATTTCCATCTGCCTACGTAGGCTCTCAGAGCATCGGAAGCACTTCTGTCTGTTGGCTTCCTTATTTCATTAACTGACAAAGGGCTGCCCTTGTTCATGAGGGTCCCCCAACCCTGGGTCAGAGAGGAATGCAAAGGAATAGCTCACTCCACAGTTCTATCAGATCCAAGGCAGAAAGTCAGCAGAGAGGAAGCTGGCTGACCTGTGGCGGTGTCTGCAGGTGGGGCAGGTACTCATGTGGCAAAGCTACAGAGTGAACTGTGAGCTGGGTTTGAAGGAAGCAAGGTCGCCTCCTAGAATATTGCATTGAAGACAGGAAAATGCCCAAGGAGCAGATGGAACTGATGTCATCCCAAATGCTATTAATTTAATGTCAAGAAAAATCAATAAACCGTCTTCTACATTCCCCTCCCTACAGATAGGTCTGGTATTTCCAAAAGCCACTAGGTGCTTAGCCTGAAATTCAGTAGGGTTGAAAGTCCAAAATGGAAACATTGCCAAATATAACTGGAGCTATAATCTGATATGACTGAGAAATGGCTAAAAATAACACAATTTAACGGGAAGTGACCAGGTTCCTGTGTCACTGTGTATCAGACAGAATCACGTGTATGAGAAGATACACAGTGAATTCAATGATGGAAAAATGAAGTTATATGTTTTAGGGATCCACATTTCTAATTACAAAACCTTTATTTCCAAATCCCGCTAAAATTCTTGTAGAAAGGAAACATTCATAAAACTGATAAGGAATTTGGGGTAACAGTCTATTAGAACTAGAGGTGGCCAAACGGCCCTAGTTCAGAATGTCAACGAAAGGAATTCACTCTGGAGTTTCAACCTTGGCGAAACGCCATCTCAACCCACCCACCACAGGGTTTACCTTTGGGCATAGCTGATTCTGTGAACAGAGAGAATCAGACTCAAAAAATGCCTGATAGAGAGCAGAGGTTGAGGTGTGTCTGAACCAAGGCCCCGCAGCACTCGGAAATCCAAACTAAGGCAACGGCCTAGAAGCTGGTAACCAGGTTCTGTGTGTGTGTAATTACGGAAAACAAATGTAATTGGTAAGCCCTCCACTTGAGCTTCAACTGCAGTAACAAAGTCCATTACTGAGGTCTTAAGCCCTGTAGAAGTTCATAGCCATATGCGGATGGCATCTTTTAGCTTTTACCTTTCCTGTGCGCGTGGTCTACTTGGACGCCAAGGTCAGGCCTCGTGTCTCTCCACAGGTGCTTAGCCTATTCCCCCAGCTTCCTTACTTCTGTGTACTTTGTGCTCCTCTCTGCCGTACAGGCCACAGTTGTCATCATTTCCCATCTCTCTGTTGTTTAAAACATACTCTGATGGCTGCATTTCACTCTAAGAAAGATCGACTTGGGTTAATCTCAACTCCCTTGCACTTTAAATCTCCTATGTTCTCCCTAATGGGTGCCATTTTCAAATATGTGTTGCTGTAAAATTTAAGCCCCTACCAGGCACACAAGCCCTGATAGGACATTGGCAACAATCCATTTATTTACTCCCCATTTTCTTAAGTTATCAAAATAACCCAGGATAGATAAGCAAAGGAAATATAATTGGCTTGCTTCCCTCATTTAGCCCAGAGGAATGAAAAACTAACCACTTAGAAATAGCGTGTGAGCTAGCTTGTCTTCTAACTCCCAATTTGTGTTATATTTTTAAACACTCCTTCAAAGCCTTTTTATTTTCTGCAGATTTTGAATGAGTGACCAGATCAGTAGGTCAGTTTTGCTTTTTTTTTTTTTTTTTTTAAATAAATGCTCTTTAGCCCCAGAGTCATGCAGATAATCAAAGAAGAACAGGAAGTCAGAAAAACCTCTGAGACAGACTAGTCCTGACTTTGAGAATTCCTGTTTGAAGCAAGCACTCCCCACATTTCAGAGAACAGAGAAAACAGAGGTTGTTTGTGTTTCTTCTTAACAATTTTTTTTTTTAACACCACCAAGGATCATTCTATGTTTTAATGGCTTGAAGAAGAGAAGCAATGAGGTTCTACTATGTTTGGGGAAGGCAGATTTCCAGGAGATTGCTTCAGCAAACACTCTAGCCACAGTTGGAACCCTGGGGTGTCCGTTCCCCCCAGTAGTGGTGGGCATCTGCCCTAACTCAGACGCGCAGACAGCAGAGACAAGGGGCCCATAACTGTGCCCTGACAGTGCAGACACAGGCAATGGCAGAGAGGCCTGGGTGGGCAGGAACCTGGGAATTCTAACAACTGCCCCTCATCACGTGTTGAAAAGGGGCCACCGGGCGGTCAGAGACCGGTGTTCCCACAACCACCGCATTCCTGCTCCCGTGAATCTGAAAACGGGGGCCATGGTCCCATTTTGATGCCCGTGAATGACATGGTGGTTATATTACGGATCTGAAAGATGTCACTTAAAATACGTTTGTTGAAATGGAACTATAATTCTGTGCATTATACCAAAACATGTGCATATGTTTTATTTATAAACTTGTCTGTTTAGACCCTGACTTTTTTGTGTGTGGGGGAGGGGTCCACACGTCAGTGTAATGACTTAATTTTTTTCCTGCAGTGACAGGAAGCTACTGATTTCTAACTGTAATATAAATTAAAGTTTGTGTCCCATCACAATGCTACCAGGGGATCCATCCCTGAAAATTAGGTGGGGAAGAAGGAAGCAAATGGATTTAGCAATCCACAAGCTCTATTATGAGTTCTGTTTAAACACAAGCACTTAGCAGTTGAGAATGAATTGAATGGGGGACTTGCAACCTGAATGGGAAGCAATTACAAAATTCACATCCGAACGATTTTTAACCTGCGTGGGATTCCCTCTACCATCAAAGATAAATTTCTCCTTTGAAGCTTTTGCTCTTTTAATCTTCTGAGGCCTCAAACCCAGTTGGGTGCACACTGCATCCCCGGCCCCTCATTTACTCACTGCACCACACACATCTCTCCACCCTCACAAGCGTGTCTTCCTCAATTCTTTGTCCCGCTGGAGATTCGAATGAGAAATGACCAAACTCTTTCTCAATACTGTACATTTTCTAAATGTTCCCTGTACCCATTCTTAAAGGAAAACTTGTGTTAGATTAGAAAAATAAATATGGAACGTTTTTAAAAAAGAAATTCTACTTACCTCTAGATAGCTTTGAGAACTGCAGAAAATACTAGGGTTTAGGGTCCATATTGTTTGCCAAATATCCAGAGCTTCTCATTATCATACAACAGGGCAAGGGTGCTGTTAGTTTCTGCAGTGTCATGTGGGTGGAATACATTCCGCATTAATGCTTATATAAAACACGGCAGATGTGAACAACATGAGGACAAGTGTGCCCACGTGAAAGCCGAGCACTGCGAAGGGACAGTGATAATCGCAGACTGCCCCTGAGCATCTTTAAGGACGTGACGTAACACTCCAGGGAAAGGGGGGCTCTGAAAAGGATTCAGGGAGAGCGATGTCATGGTTGTGTTGTTGCCGAAGCGGCTCCAAAGCAAAAATCCCAAGTGCGTGTCTGAAGCTGGCTTGGAAATACGCAGAGAATAAGGAGCTAGAATACTAATCAGAAGTATGTCACAGTGTTAATAGGCATGGACGTCCGCACTGGGTGGAAATAATTTGAATTTGTTCAGTGAGCTTGCTAATGATGATACATATCCTTCACCACACATATTTACACATGTGTGTGTATAAACATGTATTTAATACAAGCAGGTTCTCTGATTATCTCACTAGTACGCAGCTCTTTAGAGACCTCTCCTACCTGCATCAGGACATGAAAATTCCGTCCAGTCCGGGTCTGGTTGTTGTGGAGTGGGAGAGTTCCTCAGAGGATCTGTCCTATCGTGTTACTCCAGGTAATTTTCACGATCAACCCCGAATGAGCCTTAGGGAGATCTGTTATATCCGTCAGTTATCATTGTGTCAGTTGCTTATCCCTCAGCACGGAGCACAGAGCGTCCGGTGTTGAGGACCAGGTCGCACAGCTGACTTACGGGGTCCCTGCGCTCCAGTCCCTGCACTCCGTCCTTTCTGCTTCGTAAATGCTGTGGCTCCAGAATGACTGTCACACGTCAGGCCCTTCCAATTTAATTGTTGAAAATAAGCTGTACTGAAGTCAATAAACTCAATGCTGATTGAACTGATAAGGAGAGTCAGCAAACAGAAAGGAGGAAATTTCATTCTCTACTGACTTTGCAACCCTCCTAAGTCCGAATAGCTCTAGGCCTTTAATTATTGAATTGTTTGGTTAAAAATTATGTTCATTGTAACGTTTAATACAAATTGTCCAGGCAGGCCACGGGAACTTGGATGAATAAGCTGCAGTACTAATGGTGGCTTATGTATTTCAATTGAAAAGCCAACTTTCAAGAAGGGCAGTATATCTATCTATCTATCTATCTATCTATCTATCTATCTATCATATATTATTAAGGAAGGAAATACACATTATCTTACAATTGAATTTTTTCTGATCCAGGATGATTTGAGTCTCTCTATGGACATTTCAAAAATATTCATTCCAAGCCCGTAGCATGCATTACATGGGACCAATGTACTAATTATATTGAATTTGTTAATATCTAGCATGGATTTGTTCTCAAAGCTTTGCCTGTCAAAGGAAAGTCTAGTCTTTTTCCTTTCAAAATATAGAAAGTATCCTGCGACAGAAACTATATCAAGAACAAAACTTCCTAATACTGAACATGGAATATTTCTGAGGAGGCACATTATGATTTAATAACTCACTCTTTCTCCATGTAACGCTCCCTGTGTTCCTATTACTGTCAGACCTGTGTAGACCGTGAGTTCGGGAGACTCAGCGGAGGGTAGGAGGCCCGTGTTGCTCCCAGCAGCCCTCGCCACTAATTACGTAGCCCATGTGGTGTATTAGGAATTGTAGGAAGTGCCTCTACTACACGGACGGAAGAGGATGATTGGAGAAATAAGATGCAAGATGAGAAATCACCGCCACCCCGTGAAGTCAAGTGATAAGAACATTTGTCCCTGACTGTGTTCAGGGCCACTGTTAAATTGAGCAGAATCAAGAGTGACAGATGACTCTAGGGCTGGCGATCAGTAAGGCACATTCTGTTACATGAACACGCATCACAATATATTCCATGAAACGCAGAGCAAAAAAATTAGGAGGCACTATGGGGAGGACAGAGAAAATATTTTTGAAATATTTTGCGAATAAGCTTCCTATGGCTTTAAGAGATCAAGAGAAAAAACATGAATGTCAATAACAGGAAAAATTTTATGACTGTAACCAAAAATGTAAAGGTCAGTACCCTCAGATAAATTTATGAGAGGTATAGAAACGAATCTGAATCGTTAAGATTTTGAATAATAAAATTACCACCAGATTTAAAAAATAGAACTAATAATGATTTTTAAAAGAGACAAGAAAGTGGAGTGACGGCAATAATAAATCACAAGTAGCTTTAATAATATTTGAGTCTAAGTAGTTTTATAGAAAAATTTCCAGTTGTGGAAATCTATAGTTTGTAGTAACAGAAAATTATTTTTGTGGAATCTGAAATCTCTTTAGAGACCCTTTTTGTTTTAACAAGCATTTTACAAATGTGTGAATCAAATAAACTTCAGGTATTAGTTTACATTTATGTGAAATGCAGATAATTTATATTAGAATCATTTAACATCCTGAAGCTGTATTAAAGGGAATTCCATATTGATCTGCCAGACAACTTTTGGTTTTCTTGTAATTGAAATTATTCTTAATAAGCCCTGGCTGGTGTAGCTCATTGGATTGAGCGCAGGCCTGCGAACCAAAAGATCGCGGTTCGATTCCCAGTCAATGCTCATGCCTGGGTTGCAGGCCAGTTCCCGGCAGGGGATGCATGAGAGACAACCACACATTGATATTTCCCTCCCTCTCTCCTTCCCTTCCCCTCTAAAGATAAATAAATAAAATCTTAAAGAAAAGAAATTATACTTAATAAATTTTTAGACTTACATGAACTTTATCTTCTACCACTTCCCAAACAACAGCATCTCCAAGTCATTCTTTCAAAATTACTTCCAAATTTGATGAGGTACAATTGAGAATTTTAAGTTTTGTGGTATCTGCTACTTGTGATTTAGTGGCAATGTAGTATTCACTAAAAGGCTTAGATTTATGCATTTAAGTATTATAACCCTAATTAAAATAGGAAGAAAATCTACATAATTCATTATTGAAAAATATGCATATGGTATATAATTACCTAGACCTAGAATAAGGATTTTCCTTTGAAAGTTTAGAGCATTAGTAAAATCAAGATCTTTATATATTTTCAAAATCCCCAAATTCAGAGGAAAATGCATGTGTTTCTTGAGACAAACAGTCATGTTATCTCCATAGTCATGATGGCAATTGTGAACATATCTATTTTATATATTCCAAATGTCTGATTCTGAAGAAAACAAATAAGGGCAGAGTCCCTTTGGGTGAGACAGAGAGGTAGGAGAGGAATTTAAACTGCGTTCAGATCTTCCACACAAAGACATAGAATAATAGGAAAGTGCGTAGGAGTATAGGAAAAATACTAGGATGGCGGGGAGGGAGCTGAAGAGAAAATAGAACTACATCAGGTCTATTAGCATCATAAATACTGTTGGAAAGACTTAAGGATTACTGTGGTCATTAGAAGTCCCTTGAACTGTTTGTTTGTAACTGTTTCAGTGACAGGTTAGAGTTTACTTGACCAAAACTTATCTCCCACAAGCTGGCCTCCCAGACGAGAAGCCGGCTCAGGCAGAGCCCAGGAGAAAGCTGCCACAGTCTGGTGCTTAAGCATCACTTCTGGCATGGAGCCCACCCAAACGAAGGCCTGGAGGCCGGGAGGCTTGTGCTTCCCACCCACAAACGCTGCGTTGGTAGGATAGGACCAGAGCCAGGATCCTGCCCCTTAGGTCGCTCCTGTGCCTGGAGCCCGGTCCTGCCGAGAGGAGCCACTTTACGGCTCACGCAGCTGAGAGGATCACGGCAGGCCGAGGATCAGCATCCCTCCCCCGGAGTGTGACGGTGTTTCCTGTTCGGTTCCGGGAGTGTGCTGGGCCACTGTGGGCCCCGCACATCGACTACTGTTCTTACGTCTGAGCTTGCCCTTGACCACTCACTCTTCCACCAGGCCTGACCCTGGTGCACCAGAGCCCTTGCTCCTGTTTGTGGAAACAGCCAGCTCCTCCGTCACGTGTAAGAATAAGCTACAACGTATTCTTGGAGCAAGCGGGGTTTTGTTGTGTGCGTGCGTGCGTGTGTGTGTGTGTGTGTTTTAGGTGAATTTGGTCACTTAGAATTGCCAAAGCCACAACAGTGTGTTGTGCCTTGCCATTTCTTTTCCTCTCAGTGTTTATAAATATTTGAAGGGCCTTTAATTCTTATTCCATAACAAAGTATGTTTATTAAAACATCAGGAAGGCTGACAAGATTGATATCCTGCTTTCCCATGGGTTCACTGGTCTTTAATATTAGAGAATTACATCTAAGGAAAGCTAAGTAATCACAAGTTTATATTGAGTTGAAAACCTATGGTAATTCGTTTTCTTAGAGAGTTATCAGTGATTACTTTAGGCAGCATCACAGCCCACCTACAAGAGTTAGACCTTAGTAGGGCTGTTGCTGAGGCAGAGACTGCAAAGGCCTCCCTGGTCTGTGGTAGGTCAGCGGAGTAGAAGCTGGGCCATTGTAGAGGAACAGGGAACGTGTTCTAGGCAGGCGCAGAGCACGTGCAAAAAGACAGGAAGCACGTGGTAGCCTGGCAGGAAGCAGGGAATGGCTTAAAGTAGTGTCTTGATCGAAGAGGATGAAGAAGGGTTTTGCACAACTTGGAGAATTTGGCTGAGGCCAGATCATTAGCTAGTAAGCCAAACCAGGGAACTGTGAATGGATCCTGAGAACAGTGAGAACCATTCTAAGGGCCAAGAATCATAACTGGGTAGGGGAGGGATGAGGGGTGGGGATGACACTGTTATATGAATTTTGAAAATATATCTGTGACTGTGTTCTGGAGAATCCAGGTTAGATGCAGTTAGGAGATGCTTTCAGTAAACCAAATGAGACATGATGATAGAGTGGCAAGGGTTAGGGTGGGCCAGCGGGAGAGACTTGGTCAGAATGAGTTATTTACAATGTCCCAGGTAATTGCTGATGATCGAATGTGGAGGAAGAGTACAAAAGCAATTCAGGGATGACATGGGTGGATGGATGGTGGGACCGTTCACTGAGATTGGGGACCGTTCACTGGAAAAGGAGTGGGGTTTGAGGAAAAAGGTGGTGAGTTCAGTTGTGAGTTTATCAGCTTAGAATGCTTTGTGACGCTCTTCCAATAGGAAGTATTACATGACCCGTGGTACACATCAGGGACCCAGAAGGACGACTGGACTCATGGGTTGCCTGTTCTATTGTTCTACACTGTTGTTTCTACTGCTTATTTATGGGAAACATATTTGCAACTCACAGGAACTTGAAACCTGTGTAATCTTATTGACTGATGTCACCTCAGTAAAGACCACAAGGAACAACGGTGTATCATTTAAGCAGATGTGCGAGTTCTCTGGGAAGATTTTTATTAGCTCCAGGATGCTCTAACTATTGCCTGGAAAGGCTAAGCAAACTCCTCCTGCCAACAGACCCAGGCTAGCGGTGACATGCTTACCTGCTCCCAGAAGCCGCTCCCTCATATAAATAAGTACAGCTTGCCAGCTGTGTTGCGGAAGAGATCTATGCCTAGGCTAAGACACCAGCAATTACTCAACTCCAGGTTTATTATTTTCTTTGTCGTAAGGTGCTTGACTTCGGTTATTCATTCGACATCTTATCCTAAGCAGTGCTTGGCCCACAAATGACAATCCATAAATTTGGTTTTCTTTCTAATACAAGGGTGATTGATGATGTGAATAGATAGAGTGTAGGATGGACTCAAAAAGACCTTTATATTTATCAGTATACTTCCCTTACCCTCTTACTAGGACATAAAGACTGTAGCCTACTTATTTTTATATTCTTATAACACTTAGAACTTTGCTTCTCGTATGTAATACTATTCATAAATGATTGTTGAATAAATGCTCAATAAGTATTTGTAGAATTGACTTTTAGGCCTGGTCTTCTTCCATAAATGTGAAATGAATTCATTTTCTATAGTCTTTTAAAATTGCTTTTGTCTGTAAGTTTCTAGTTTGTCCTCAGAGGCGAAGTCCGTGATCAATGTGAAGGATTGCTTTTCCTCCTTGTGCAGTGTATTCATTTCTTTGGAACTGGAAGTACAGGAGATTTAGAGGGATTTAGAGATACCAGGAGAATTGGCAATCAAGGAACTCAGTTTCTTTTCATTTTCATTAAAAGGGGCAAAAGGCCTTAGGAGTTCATGAGACACTGAAATTAATGATGCATCCTAATTAAGTAAATGTTCAGCCTCTTTTCTTGATTGCAATACTGTATGAAATCCAAGGAAAAATGATCAAATTGCTTCATATCAGTCTTTCCATGAAAATAAACATCCTCCCACTCCTTGTCAGTCTTGTTCTTAGGGTCTCATTTTAAATCTTCAATTGCTTTTAATATTTTTCTAATTTTCATGGGCTTCTGTGCTTAATCTTACTGCACATAGTGTCTTCTCTTCATACCCCATGTTTCTATGTAATATTCAAATGTAATGAGCAGTATTCAGTTCCTTATGTCTAAGTCAATATTAGTTATAAGAAAACCAGCACGTGTTGGGTGCTGCTATGTGCGAGACTCTGTGTTAAGTAGTACAACCTAAATGAATACAACTATGTAATATTATGAGTTTTTCAACGTGTCAGTTTATGTGTGGAAACTAGTGCTGTGCTTAGTTCTCCCAACCCCAGTTCCTATCCATTCCCTGTGGAACCCAGTTGGATGAATCAACTTGGTTTTTAATGAAATCAAGTTTCATCTCGATGAAAATACAGGGAGAAAGGGAATGACTATGAGGCTAGAGTTTGCTGTAAAATCATGAAGTGTCTAAAGCGGAAAGAGCATACTATTGATTTTTGCACTCTATGCATGACTAGTTCTACTTGTCTTCTATTGCTGCTGTCACACATTAGCACAAGCACATGGCATCTCGAAACAACACAAATTTAATAACTCAGTTACGTTCTGGAGGTCAGAAATCTACAGCGGGTCAGGGGGTTTCATTCCTTCTGCAAGTTTTAGGGAAGAATCGGTTTACTTCCCTGTCCCAGCTTCCTTGGCTGACAGTCTCCTGTTACTACGTGTACTTCTGTCACCACATGTCTTTCTGAGTCTGTCCTTTCCTCTGGTTGGACTGCATGAGGCAGACACAGCTCATCTGATCAGCAGACATTTGGTCCCATCCAAACACACCCACAGAGGCGTTTGGTCCATGCTGACCAGCCCACCTCCGCCCAGGAACCATGGCTCACTGAGCGACTGAGGCAAGAACGAGTATTATTGGCAGCTCAGCCACCACACAATATTGGACCACTGCAGCATGAGGGCAGCTCTTGGGTATGATTCCTGTAAACCAGAAGTAAAAGTAAGCCTTATGGACTCATTGAAACCAAGGATGGTTTCTAAGGATTTCAAGGATGCCCATCCATTTCAAGGATGGGCATTTGCTATGGGGCCAAATTGTCCAGGACCTTTTGGAATGAACCAAAAGTCCTGCAAGGGGTAATCTAGGCTACTCTCTGTATCTCAAAGTTCTCAACAGTATGAAATCCATAGGGTCTCTTTGGCCATCCATACAAGGTAACCTAGTCTCACGCTCTGGGAATTAGAATGTGGATGTTTGGGTAGATATTCCTAGTGCCTAGCACACTTAGTAGCCATTGAAATTCAGGTACCCAAGACAAGGGAGGGTTATAAGGAAGTACACCTGATCACTGCTTTGAATGTTCTCAAAATTATTATTTTGCAGGTTACTTCAAAAATTGGGCAGCTTTATGCATGTCAGTTGATAATACATGGACCCATATACTCATTATGCCAGGGAACATGTTTTGGTCACTACACTTATGAATAGATTTTGGGGAGTACAAATAATTTAGAAAATAATCGTTATCCTTAACGTCAAAAATCTTAATTCTGAAAACTCTGAATAGTCAAATGTGTAAATTGGTAGTTTTATAATTTATGTCATAATGTTAGAAACATTCTGCTGTTCAATGAATATATTTTACTTGCAAAAGTTGACAGATGAGGACTTTACATTTACATAAATAATTTGTTAGTAATATAACAAATAATTTGATATTTTCATTATAGTTCTTTTTTCCTCCAGCAAATTAGGAAATATAATATGGCGAATAAACAGAATTCAATTATTTTTTTTAGTAATGAATAATGGTGTTTCAATTTCCTTGTACCTCATTTCTCTCATTTTGGAAGAAACAAAATGGTCAGAGGATTAAATTAGTGTGGTGGATGATAATGTGTTTATAAAAATATAAAGTCCCATGCAATAGCAAAGAATCTCCATCTTGAACATGGTTTACTAAGCCAGATATATGTGAAATATTCTGAAAATATTGTGAAAAATGCTGTCATTTAGTAACAGGATTTCTAAATGTTGGGTGAAAATTAAATACAGTAAGTCTGTTAGAACAGTCTGGATAGATGGCGGGGACACAAAGTCAGGGAGTCGAGGATCAATACTATTAAAAAACACAGACATGCTTCCTTCGTCATGGTGCTGGCAGTCAGTGGCATGTCCTTGGAAATAGGTCAGGCTCCCAATTCCATTGTAGGCATGTGAAGACATCATTAGTCCTACAGAAACATGTGCCGCCATGTGAAAGCCCCTCGCCAAAAGCTCCCCGAATGCTGCTCTTCCCACGGTATTTTACACGTGATAGAAGGGTCTAACGGGAACCCACTCCGGCTTTGGAGTTGTAGAAACTGATTTCCAGTTCTGAGTCTTCCGCTTACTCTGTGACTTTTGGGGAATTAATTAAGCTCTTTGAGACTGTTATTTCATTTATGAAATGTTTATAACCAAATGGCACAGTTGATATTGAGATAATCTATTTAATGAAACAGATCCAGAGCAGCCTCTTAAATATTCTATGAATCTTTCTCTTTAGTAATTAGAAATATGTATTCATGAACAAATAGGCTTTGAATAGTGTGGATTTTGTTGTCAACCCTTAAAACATAAAATAACCAATATTAATTTCTCATATGTGTTCCATCTTTTTCCATGTTTCAGATGAATGCAAAAGTTTAATTTTATAAGAGCACATTATAGGATCTATAATTATAAGCTTGTCTTTTTAAATCCAGGTAGTGATGATAACTGCCAATCAATTGTATTGTTGATATTTATCTTTAAGCTTGTCATTAAAAAAAAAAAAACTAGATTGCATGGAATGCTCAAATATTGATGCATCTGAAAGAATGAAGACAACTGATGTGGCTTCAGCCACTCTAGAAAATTGAATACTCCTGAGTCGTTGTAGTTTTGTAGCTTTCCTCCTAATTAAGAAAGCTCTTTTTTCTTTCATGGAGCATAGATTTTTTTTAAAGGTTTTCATCACCACATAACGTCTTTTGCTCTGCATTTACTTCAGTGTGTGTGTGTGTGTGTGACTTCAGACATAAGTTGGTCTAATTAATCACCTTATTTTGAGATAATGGCCTTCCTCTTGCTACAGTCTTATTTTTTTTTATATTGGCAGGCAATTAAAAAATAGAACACAGGGGTGACCTCATGGAGTATGATATGGCATGTTCATAGTCGGCATGTAGTTGGAATGATCTAGATTAAGGTTGTTCGGTCAGGAGCGAGCAGGAGGGAAGTTCGAGGAACAACCCAATGCGCACACAAAAGGAACAGGCTCTTTTCTGAGAAAGTAAAATTATGTTATGAAATGTTCCCCAATCATTGAGGGTGGGGTTGGAGGAAACTGGAGAGGATAAAACACAGCAGGAAATAAAAACTTTCTGCAGTAAAGGGTATTAGTTATCAACAGAAGAAGAAGAGGACTGCATTTTATACACCTTTGTGTTACCTGCCCCTTCCTCCAGTGTTCCCTGCGCGGGTCTCCAGCAATACCTGTTTCAGCCGCTGCCAACAGAATTTAATTGGTTTAGAATGAAAACCAGCTAAGAAGGTAGGGGAACTACATTTAAAGCTCCTTGAGTTACTAGTTTGTGTATGATTTCACCGTGCACTTAATGAAGGAGTTTGACTAAAGGATGTTTAAAATCCCCTTAAGTTTTGACATACTTTCTTGAGATTCAAATATGTTGGCTCATTGTATTTAGTAGTATATTGGTCTTATGGCATGAAGTAAGTAAGGCATGAAGATGCTTGTACTCTTTGGGGTTTAAGAAACTTTAGACACTTTCAAAGAGAAAGCTCTCAAGTGAAAATAAACACATAGCAGAGATTAAAATAAATAAATTTAAATATTTGAATGAGGGCAATTATATATGCAAGGGACAGTTTAAATATACTTAATCATACTTAACCCATTTTTTTTTTGCTATAAATTGGATTTAAGGTTAAAATAATCTAGAGCATATTGACATTTTGCTTCACCAGCCATTTGCCTCACACTTTCTCTAATACAATATATCTTGAACATTGCTTAGATTGGGGATTTTAGTGGATTGATGGTAAGAAATACATTAGGTGGTTTGCCTACACTTAAGAGAACAAAGAGCCAGCATAGCAAACAAGAACATCACCAATCATGCAAAATGTGCTAAAATACCAATAATCTCCAGTAACGCAGGAGAGGACATGCTCCATGTAAAATTAAAATATATAACTTCTGAGAAAGTTCTAAGTAAAGACCAGATTTGCACTTAAGGCAAAAGCCAGCCAGGAGCTTTAAAGCCCATGGCTGTCTTTTGAGGTCCATCAATTGTAACTATATGATTGAATATAATGCTCACACACTTAACTTACCTAATAAAATAAGTGTTGTAAACTGTTTTGAAGTTAAGAAACCATGGAGCACAAATCTATTTTTTATCCTGTACTTTTCCCCCCTCCAAGTATTTTAAAGAATAGCAACCTCCCATTTATTTGATATGAGAATGTAAAAAAATCAAATGTTTTGTTTTACGATTTAAGTCAAGCTGGGTCCTCAAGAAAACAATTGTATTTCTTTGAATAGCAAGTTAGGCCAGGAGGTTTGGGCAGTACATTGAGGATTTAGATGAAAAGTGTGTTCTCTACCACGGCCATTGGGCTGTATTCATGGTGGGTGTGATTTAGGATATTCATCCTTCTTATACGGACATCAGATTCTCCAGCAAAATACAGTCCTTGTAAAACACAAGACACACATAGAAATCATCCTTTTGGTAAAGTGAAGGACTGAAGAAAAACTTCAACTCTATAACATCTCTAGGGCTGGAATACAGCCTAAGGAGAGAAAGAAAAAAAGTTATACAAACAAGTCCTTACTGACCGCCCCCCTCCCTGGTTTTGATAATAATACTGTCAGTAGATACTTGTGCACACACACCCTTGCCTTGCTGTTGTCATATGCCGCTTAGCTGTCTCCTGGGATTTTATAATACTGATTTCTAGAAAATTGATTATCTGAAATGACGTTTATTCTAATCAATGGAATTTTAATATCCGATATTTCCAATGAAGTTAAGGCCATCCTGTGTGCTTCAGGAACCAACTGCGGGCCAGTTAGCTTTCTCTTTATCATAAATTTTGGCGGGTGAAGTGGTTACAGTGGAGGGACTAACAATAAACGAGGGTAGAATTTGATACGACTCTTTCACCGGTAAATATATTCTGTAACTCAAAATTGCGGTGATTTCTCTTAGAGCAAGCCCCCTCTCGATGCTCACTTCTGAAATGGCCAGCTTGCACTTGGCGAGCACGCTCAGCCCATTTGCAGAACTTGTTATTCTACACCCGGTGCCCGTGAGTAGGCGCTGTCAGGAGCTGTTTGGCCTCTTCCCGCTGGTACACCTACCCGCTCTTACCCGCTCTTCACGGGATGGGCAGGCACGGCCTGGGGTTGCTACAGAAGTGGAAAACAGAGGCCCTTACCCAACTCTGGGTCTCATCACAACGCTCAAATCACTGTCCCGGAGGCTACAGATTTGTACAAGAGGTTGAACCAAGATGCACACATTAGTAGGGTGTTGCTATAGCTTGATCTTACTTGGTGAAATACACACACACACACACGCACGCGCGCACTCACGCACAGATACACACATTCTCATTTCTGGAACTGAAATAATATTATATTTTTGAATATGGCCAGGATATACCAAAAACATAGATATGGGTTTACTACTGGAAACTGTTATTTTCAGAAAGGAAAGAGCGTTAGTAGGAAATAAGGGAGGTGTTTATGTATCCCTTTGGCAGAGCAAGCAAGGATCAGCTTTACCTGTGTTCCAGTTTTGAATACGGGAAAGGGAGGGGCTAAAAGCCCTCCTATCGCCTCCTGAAAGTCCCCTGCTTCAAATTCACCCATGCTGACAACTGCTGTCCCTGGAGGGAGGGAAAGGGACGTTTTCACTGGCCCCGCTCGTGATTTACATACAGAGAGCAAGCAGCAAAGGCGGTGGGGGGTGGGGCTGGGAGAAGCAGCGCCTTTCCTTTCCAACCACGATGGAAAAGATTACTTACCAAGAACAGTTTGGATCCAGGGTGAATGTTTGGTCCCTCTATCATTTGCTGCCTCAGTCTGTGCAAGAAATCAATTTCCACCCAACCTTTCCCTCCACTTGAGAGAGAGAGAGAGAATATGAATGCTTGCTCCGGGTCCAGAGGAAAATAGAGCCGAGGGCAGAAGACTCCCGCGGCGCTCTTTATCCACATCGTGGCTCGGGGGTGAGCGCAGAGGCTGCGGGGGGGGGGGGGGGG
>PVKU01005627.1:0-119515 GCA_004027475.1 Anoura caudifer | reverse complement strand
AGTGTGGGAAAAGTAGAAGCTAAAGAACTTATGGCACATGGACATGAACTAAAGGGGGGAATGTGGGTGGGAGGGGGTGTGCAGGGTGGAGGGGAATGAAGGGGGGAAAATGGGACAACTGTAATAGCATAATCAATAAAATATATTTTAAAAAAACTATGTCAGATAACCACAGGTTCCTAGTATTCTTGAGGGGTTTAATTAGTTGACAGCTGGTAAATAAGAATGAATGTTGACATACTATGATATTTAAAATTTCAATCTCCTTTCTCATCTTTTATATCTTGAATTTTAAAAGCAAGGCAACACCCAAGCTTAAAGGTCTTACACATTGAGTACCTTCCTAATTTGTATATATAAAATATTTTAAACTTGTTTGGTTGTTTTTACATGTACTGGACTATTTTTAGTTTCATAACCTTAATCTTTTGAGGAGCCTTTTATTCTTTGGGCTATCCCAAAGAAATGTATCTATAACTTACTGCTCTTAATCATACACTTTTCCATAAAAAATATGGCAAAGACATAGACCTTTGGAGAAAACATGCCCTATAAAAGGTTTTCATGGTCCTTAATGTCCTTAAAAAGACCACGATGAGGCATTCCCTGTGAAAGAGAAGTCATGTGAGACTCCAGTGTCTGAAATTCCAGCTCAAATTCCATCTACCATAACATCACCTTCATTGTGTAACTTTGAAGAGCTGGTTCACCTGTCTGGGTCTCAACGGTAAACACAAATGTGTCTCAGATGTAAAATAGGAGGGTCGGATTAGATCACAGTTTTCCCACGGGGGCGCCCTGGTGCAACTGTGAGAAGTTCCAATCCACCTCAGCCCTCAGGGCAGCCAGAGGTCCCTGGTCCATCCCCTCCGGCCAATGGCAACCATTTGTTTCCTGGTAGTGAGAAGTGCAAACCTTTCAATGTGTGTCATGATGTGACAATGGCTGGGAACCCTTGGATCAGATGACCTCAAGGTCCCTATCACTCCTGACATTTTGGCTGGTCAGACAAGGCAGATTCTATTATCTGCGATGCAGAGGATGGTGCTTTACAATTATGACTCAAACTGCAATGGCATCATTGTAAGAAATGAGTATTACTGTAAAAATTAACTATATAATTACAATGTTGTTTACTAGCATTCTCCTAATTGGAAATTTCTGTTACTTAATATCTTAGTTTATTATCCATGCTCAGAAAGTCAAGGCACACTATAAGATACTAAAGTGTTATACAAAAGAAAGTAATCAATATTACCACAGTTTTAATACAAACCTTATAGTATATTCTAACTTTTTTTAAATTGTATTTATTTTTAGACAGAGAGGAAGGCAGAAAGAGAGGGATAGAAATATCAAAGTGTGGTTGCCTCTCGCACACCCCCTACTAGGGACCTGGCCTGCAACCCAGGCTTGTGCACTGACTGGGAATCGAACCAGCAACTCTTTGCTTTGCAGGCCGACACTCCATCCACTGAGCCACACCCGCCAGGGCCAGTGAATTCTAACTTTCATGTGTAATTACTATATGCCATGGTAGCTTTGCTATTAATCATTCCAAAATCTTGCTGAAGACGTACACGGGCACTTCTCATTCCCCATGTGCCCACCACACCCCCTCCATCGTTCAGACAAAACAATCATACTTTTCAGATAATTAAAATATTTGGACTCAATGCAAAGTACCTGTTTAAGAAGCCAGAGAATACAGGGTTTAAACACCTTTAACATGTACAGTGTTTCATGTGCAAAGAAAAGCAAACCCAAAAAAGGGCAGGAAAAAAAAACCCCACATTTCCATACCCCCACCCCAAATCTGGTTTAACCTAACAGGGTGGAAAGTTCTGGGCAATTCATTACCAGAAAGATGTAAATAAGCAGGAGGGAGGTGGCAGAGGGAAAACAGTAACGACTAAGGAACTGGATGGAACAAGTTAAAAACAGAATCTCCACCACTTAGCGCAGAGGGCGCAAGGGACATACATCTAACCGTATACACCCCGGGGATCAAGAACACAAACAAAAAGAATTACTCAGTCATTCCAATAATTATAGAGAAGGGGAAAAACAGAG
This sequence comes from Anoura caudifer, assembly GCA_004027475.1. Classification (NCBI taxonomy): domain Eukaryota; kingdom Metazoa; phylum Chordata; class Mammalia; order Chiroptera; family Phyllostomidae; genus Anoura; species Anoura caudifer. Next base: position 117,442 of record PVKU01005627.1, on the reverse strand, counting down.
AAGAAAGAATTTTGAGAGGAATATGAGGAAAAAGGGATAAGCTACCCCAAGTAAAGGAGAAGACTTCTAAGTGACCCTAAGACAAGCTCAAAAGTTAGTTCTCACACTTGAAAAATAAGCACCGGAGCCTGGCTGGTGTAGCTCAGTAGATTGAGTGTGGACTACAAACCGAAGGGTCACTGGTTCGATTCCCGGTCAGGGCACATGCCTGGGTTTCGGGCCGGGTCCCCGGTGGGGGCCATGTGAGAGGCAGCCACACATTGATGTTTCTCTCCCTCTCTTTCTCCCTCCCTTCCCCTCTCTCTAAAAATAAATTTTAAAAAATCTTTTAAAAAAGTAAAAAAAGCACTGAGCAGGAAACCCTGGGATGAAATTACCAGGGAGATTTACACAATGAGGACCGGGCAGGGCTTGGCGATTTTCTTCTTGTTGTTGTAGTCTTTAACACTGACAGTAAGTACAGTGGCCACCTGCGCTCCCGGAGTCTTGGAGTACACGGAAGTCTACAAGTGAGGATTTGTTTTTAATAACTAATCTTAGTTTAAATTTAACCCATTCTTAACACAGTTCACTTGAAGATACAGAATTTTATAAATAAGAAAATAAAAATCACCCACATGCCCACCACCAGAGATAATTACCGGTAACAGTTTGATGTATTTTCTCCCTTTGACTTTTTAACGTGGCTACTGAGTACTTGAGTAGGAAGGATGAGTGGTTCATTATGATTTTTGAAATGATCTCCTTTTCCACTAGCTTCCACCTCTTGAGTTGCAAACGCCTCACTGCATACAGGTTTCATGCCTCAGGTGTGATTGTTGTCCCAGCGCACAGCAGGCAACAAATGGCTACAGGTGATGCGGCCTCCACCCCAGGCTCTGCCCAGCTGCCCCGAGGGCCAGGGGCATCGGAATCTGGGCATAGCTGTGTAAGGGCATCCCAGTGGGTAAACTGTGATCTAACCTAACTCTCATTTTACAGAGGAGGACATTAAGACCCAAACAGGTAAAGTGGTATTCAATGTTACACAGTAAATTATAATTGGAGCATTTCAGAAACTAGAGTCTAACATGACTTGTCTTTTATATAGGATGTCTCACTATGGTCTTCTAGGACATTAAGGATCACAACCCCTTCATCAGACATGTTTTTCCCAGTGGGTTATCTCTTTGCCACATTTTATATGGAGAAGTATATGACTAACAATAGTAAATTATAGATATTTCTCTTTGGAAAAACCAAGGGCCAAAAGGTTGTTTAAAAAAAAACAAAATAAAATAAAACTAAGATTAAAACCAAGCTAACGAAACTAAAATTAGAGATTATTTTCATTTTTAAATAATGTACCCTGTTTTAAGTAGTAACTTCCCCAGTATACAAAAAATCCAAAATATTTTTAAGTATTTTATTTAAATTTTTAAGTCATGAAGTCAAGGACCTACATCCATTTTTAGGTCATGAAAGTCATGGAAAGCCTTGCTCTATCCAGCAAAGCTGTCATTTAGAATGGAAGGGAAGATAAAGCACTTCTCAGATAAGGTCAAGTTAAAGGAGTTCATCATCACCAAGCCCTTATTTTATGAAGTGTTAAAAGGACTTATCTAAGAAAAAGAAGATCAAAAAAATATGACAGTAAAAAGACAGCAAACTCACAGATATTAACAACCACACCTAAAACAAAAGCAAACTAAGCCAACAGCTAGAACAGGAACAGAAACACAGAAATGGAGATCACATGGAGGGTTAGCAACAGGGGAGTGAGAGGAGGAGAGAGGGGGGGAAAGGTACAGAGAATAAGTAGCATAGACAGTGGGTAGAAAATAGACAAGGGGAGGGCAAGAATAGTGTGGGAAATGCAGAAGCTAAAGAACTTTTGATACATTGACATGAACTAAAGGGGAGGATCAGGGATGGGAGGGGGTGTGCAGGGTGGAGGGGAATGAAGGGGGGAAATGGGACAACTGTAACAGCATAATCAATAAAATATATTTAAAAAATTACATTTCTTTCTAGAAGGGGTATCTAAGCAGATCCTTATGAGCACTGAGTATTTGCACTTTCTAAATCTTTCCTAATATGATGGTAGAACAATGAATGCATGTTTTGATGTCTGTTTTTTGACCCTAGAGATCATTATTAGTCATTTCTAATTCTTCAGTAAAAGGAATAATTTTATGTAGTCAAGTTGAGCAATCACTGATAAGCTTCTTGCTTTCAGGCTTAAAAAGATATCCTCTTTCAAAGATCAAATATCCTCTAAATTATTTTTAGTTTAGGGATATATATATATATATATATATATATGTATATATAGTGTCAATCCACATGGATGATATTTTGGTGTATGGCCTGAGGCAAGGAGCTACATAAATATTTTTTTAAGTATCCAATTTCACAACCTCCTTTACCAGATAATCTGTACCTTCTCACAATGACTTGTTATATAACTGTTATACTATATGTTGAAAATTTTTGAGGCATACTATTTTGTTAGATTGTATATTTTACACCCATATCATTCTCTTTTTATTATCATAACTTTATGCTTTAATCTCCAATAGCACAAGTCTCTGCTTCATTCCTTTTCCAAACTAAAAAAGATATAATACCATATGTATACAGTTGACCCTTGGACAATGCTGGGGATTAGGGGTGCCAACACCCACACAATTGAAAATCCGTATGTAACTTTGACTTCCCCAAAACGTAACTTGCAGTCCTCCCTCAGTATCCACAGGGGATTGGTTTCAGGACCCCTGCAGAATCCAAAATCCACAGATGCTCAAGTCCCTTACATAAAATGACAAAGAACAGGGCATCCAGTTGGCCTTCTGCATCCAGGGATTCCCATCCCCAAATGGAAAATACTGTTTTTTATCCGTGGTAGGTTGAATCTGTGGATGCGAAACCCAGAGATATGGAGGGTCAACTGTATACTTATTGAAAAAAGTCCATGTATAAATGAACCTGCATAGTGCAAACCCATGTTGTTCAGGGGTGAACTGTATATATGTGTAAGCATGTGTATATACAAAGATCCCTTAACATCTCAGCTTTCTCCAGGTATTAAACATGAATTATTACATTCCTGTTCCAAACATTCAGTGCCCTTTTTTTAATGTACCCTACTGCTGAGTCCCAAATATATTAATTCCTAGATCAGTTGGAGACCCAACTCAAACCACGGGATTTAGATCCCAACAAATCTAACTCCACTCGGTGGATTAGAGCCCCCACTTGAAAAGCCCACACAGCTGTACACAGAGTCCCCGGGATTTGACACAGGAGGGGCACACAGGACCCTCTGTGATCTGGTGGCAAGAAGTAAGGACTTTACTGCAGGCAATAGGGGGCCGATGCAGGGCATTTAAGTAGGAGGGTGCCATGACCAGATTTCTGATTTAGAAGGATAAAGATAACCATGAGAGTGGATGGCTAGATTAGTGTTAAAGCACTCAACAGTATCAGCAATAACAGTTAGGAGTCTCTTGTAGTATCTGTTCTAGACAAGCAGTGACAAAGACAATGGTACTGGAAAACAAAGAATGATTCCAGTGGCATTTATAATGCAGCATGGCCTCCTGCTACAGAGGAGGCATTCCAACAGTTCAGAGCCAGAAATAACGAAGCTCCGGAACCTGTCCCCAAGCAGGGTCTCTCTCCCTACATGTCAACAGGCACACCTTCCCTCTCCCTGCAAAGGGTTACATTTCCTCAACCCATATTTACTGAGCACCTACTAAGGGCCATGCACCTCACTAGCTGCTGAAAGAAAGCCTGGATGGGTCAATGTCGAAAATCAGCAGGAGACATGGAGACTAAATATGCCTCTGACATCCAAAAGCAGAGCCAAGTACCGGAAAAAGACTGCCGCACGGAGCCACCACCTGTCGGGAAGATACCTGCCTCTCCTCTCCAGGCCAGTGGCCAGGCCCCCTGCTCCCCCTGCAGATCCAGGGGCTAGCCCTGTGAGCACCTTTCCAGCCTTCCTCCAAGCACCAGCAGTCATACAACGAGCAGTGTCCATTTTACGGGTCAATCAACAGGGGCAATGAAATCAGGTGCTCATGCAGGGGGTAGTGGAGTGGGGTGTCAACACAGAACCCAGTTTTGGTTCCTGGCTTGACCTTTCAACTTTGTGATATATCCCAAGAATTTTAAAAGGCCCTTAAAAATTCTCAAAAAAAAAAAAAGGCCACGGGAGTTATTGTCCATAGCCCTTGGTACAATCTACATACTGTTAGCAGGAGACCAACCTTTGGTATCCCTGAATCTGGAAAGAACTTTCTCTCTCTCTCCCATTGCATTGAAAATAGACTAGGGGCATCTGCTCCACCTTTTTAAACTTCAAGGAAGGGAGGGAAGAAATTCCTGCAACTGTAAAATATTTAGTCCTGCCATTTATTGGTCATATGCTGCATAACAAGAAACAGACATTGTTAAATGATAATGAGGTGGTTTTGGAAACTGCTTCAGGGAGATCAGCTCTATATCAAGCATGCAAACTTGTGATTTTTTTTTTCTTTTGCCTATGTAAGATGACTTTTTGATACTTCTTTTTCTACAAAATTTAAAGTTTGTATTCCCTTTAAAGACTCCTAAGTTTAAATCCAGAACCACAGTACATATTCACTGAATTCTAAACTTCTCAGACCCATAACACAAGTAGGCACAAAGCCACTCTGGGGAGGCCTACAGGACCAAACGTTGGGTTGCAAGGAAGAACATGCCTACCACTGCCTGGAAGTCTCCTCCCAAAGCCATGTCTCTATCACCTGAGGCTTCACAAACTTCAGGCCAAATGCTCAGTCTTGACCAGCCTCGCTGTCAGCCTCTCTGGGACCTGCTTTCCTCATCTGAGAAACAAGGTCAGTGTTGCCCACCTCACATGATTACTGGGAGGACCACAGCCAATCACGTGTAGAAAATGCTCTGTAAATTATAAAGAGCTATGCAAGTGTCCTAGACCTGTTCCTCTGGAGCACTCTGACCATCTTCTGACGTCCCCTCAGTTATATGGGTCAGTGGTTTTATTACGATTTTACGTATGGAGAAACTGAGGCCCAAGTAGTGTTTTTTTCTGGAAGGGAGAAGTCCAACAAATCAAGGAAGAGTCTTCAGAAAGCATTAAAGACTTAGAGATCCACTTTGCCAGTCAGGTGTGGTCTTAGACAAGTCCTCTAACCTTTCCAAGCACCAGTTCCCTTATCTGTCTGGGTTCAAGGAACCTGCCTGGAGAGAAACTTTGGTTCCCAGAGAGCTTCCTAAAACTGAGTTAGGCTTTTAGCCCCCAGGGCAAGAATTTTCCTGCCCCCCTAACAGTTTCAGATAATGGCAGTCACCAATGCTGGGAAGGGCGGGACAGGGGCAAGCTGCTCCCCAAAGGGAAAGGGGCTGTGATGAGGAACTTGTCCAGTAACCTAAGCGGACCAGCTCAGCCTACAGGACTTGAGGTCTTCCAGGATAACCAAATGCAGGCAGGATGGCTCAGAGGAGTGGAACGGAGGCTGGCAACACCGAGTAGGGTAGCTTTCCCCATTAGGGCCAGAAGCTTCTCCATGATGACCAAGACAGTGCCATCTCCTGCACTAAGTGACATCACACACTGACCAGGAGCCCTGTGGGTAGAGGTTGAAATCATGACTGGGTTCACATGAAGAAAGGAGGGAGATCAGGGCTTCCAAGCATTTCCTTTGTAACGAGTTGAAGTAGAGAACACAATTTTATATTACTATGACTTAATTCCTCCAGTATCCACAGAGCTCATATGGAAATCAAGGTGACCTGTTAAATAAGGGCCAAAGACTTCTTGTTAGCATACATAGCTACATATTAATAAAGGCAGGGAGAAGAGGTAATCAGATATTAAGAAGCCTAATCTACTGGAGAGCTGAATTGGACTGTAAGCTTGCTTCATCAGGAAGTTTCAGCATTCACAGACTCCCCAGGGAACCTCTGCATCCTCCACCCAGGAGGCCTAATCCCTGAGGCAGGGTTGAAGGGTTCTTACTGGTCATTCCTGGGGGAGGAATGAAAACAGCAGGAGAAATTCCTCTACTGGGTGCATGCCTGGAAGCCAAGATGTCGCCAGGGAAGGTGCTTCTATGATAAGACATGCGCAGTAGGAGCCAAGAGGGAGACGTAAGGGGCAAAACCTAGCCTGGGAAAAGGACCAGATTGGAGATGCGACACAGAACCCCAGAAGATCTAGGAAATGAACTGGTTAGGGAAGGACTCAACACAAACCCACAGAGGATTGGGAAATTGATTTTGAAAGGGCGCCTGGTCCTTCTCTATCCCACGATGATACAATCCAAGCTTATCAAAGCCCTCTCTCTCTAACATGCGCTTAGCCCTGAGCGCCTGTCTTCTCTCCGTAACAGCCCTGTGGACCTAGCAGGTGCCTGGAGCCCTTGGGTAGAGCAATGCAGCGCCCACTAGAGCACAGCTGGGAACAGACAGTGCTAGCTGGATGGGGACAGGCATGGACTAAACTGATGGCACAGGATTTTTGGACACTGGCCTTTATTCTGGGCCTGATGAAGACATGGTTGGACTTTTTCCACAACAGAACAAACAGTCAGATGTGAGACATTAGGAACCTGGGCACAGCCATTTATTTCAACCCCAATAAATCTCCACTAAACTTCATCCTCCCATGCGTGGGTCCCCAGAAATACTTTTCTTGGGACTCTCTGAAAAGAATTCATTTCCACCAGCAACCACGAAGGGATGGTGGGAGGCGTGGCTTGTGCTAAGAAGTGGGACCTTTCTTCCACTATGCTGGGAAGCTGGGAAGCTGGGAGACTTGGAGGTCTTTTCTTTACTGTCTCTCTGCTGCTCCCCGTGTGTGTGTTTTTGGTTCCTCTTCTCTCATCTCCCTCACTGCCATTTCACTGCCAGATCCAGAATTCCCCTTGGTTCCATCCTTGTAGGTGTGGGCAGAGGGACCTCCTCCCACTGCCTCATGCTCCCCTCAGCCGCCTCAGAACACTGCACTCCCGTGAGCATAGCACCCACTTTCCACCTGCCTGCCCTGGGGTTCCTTTGTTCTCGGTGTGGCAGGCACACTGCCCAAGACTCAGAATCCATGGTCCTGGGTACTTCCCTTCCCTCAGAGCTACAGGACCAGACCCAGCACTGTAGGTCCTGGTGGGGAGACTGGCGGATGGACGTCAGGGGATGCAGAAGCGTGATGCTCACGTATGCTCGGAGCATGCCCAGCTGCCCCTTCCCCTCCAGCAGCTGCAAGTGCTGGGGTGCAGCCCGCCTGGAAGGTGCCACTGCAGCCAGAGCGCCCACCGGGGGCTCCCAGCCCACTGCTGTGCTCCCACCTCCTGCTGCAAATGCAGATGTTTATCTGCACCCCAGGGTGGCCGAGTGCCCCTTGCTGTGCGGTAAATGTGGAAAGTCTGCCTCCGAGGATGAACACTCTCACACCCTAGTCCTCATTCAGACTCCTACAGGCAGGGAGTAAGTAAAAGCCTCCGAGGCAAATACTCACAGAAATGGAAAGGTTTATATTAAACTAATTGGGACATGATGATTTTAAAAGAACCCCCACAAGAGTAAACTAATCTTGACACTGGCTGAATGTCTGTTAATCTCTCCCACAATTTTTGTGCCCTCTCATACCCAGGGGTTCCAGCAATTTATGATCTTGCAACAGAAGGCCGATAACATTGGCCCCCAAGGTCAGAGGTGCTATCTCTCACCTAATCCTCAGGATGGCTTTACAGGGGTACTCCCTTCCCTCTTAGAAGAGGCTTCCCTAATATTACTAGGCATCACACAGGGCTGGGGCTGCTGGAAATACAAAAGGCTATGGAACAGATTACTAGCCCAACTACTAAAGGCCAGAGTTCTAGGACAAGATTTTCCACCCGAGGCAGTGAAGGTACTAGGCACCCCTTGTACAGACAGACACAAGGGTAAGGACCTCTGGTAAAACTAGTTATGGCCAGAAGCCCTCAAAATCGCCCGTGTGGAGTTAGGTAAACCCAGCTAAGCAGTGCCTCATCACACTGTAGATGCTGCTAAGGCTCTGCAAGTGGACATACTTTATTGCCATCTTCTTCAGGAGGATCTCCGCCCTCGTTAGGGGAGAGGCAACGCATGGCTGCAGAACAGATGCGACAGTTGGCACGGGCAGGAACCAGCCTTGGGGTGCCAATAGCCAGCAAATAAGGGGGCGTGCACCGTCCCTGGTTCTGGTTGTGTGATATGGGGTTCGAGGCCTCTGAAGATGCTCATGGCTCCCTGAGCTACCCAATTTCTTCCTCTTTTACAAAGAAGAAAGTTTTCTCTCCCCAAGGACTACAGGAAATACCACCTCCACCCACAGTGACTAAAGAGAGCCCTTTCAGGGTGCATCCTCTGACAACTGGCAGAAATGCGACCCTGGGTCCTTCAAGGAAGAGGTTTAGAGATAGATAATCAGCTTTATTAAACCGGAGTCTGTACCTTTGAAATGCAAATACCTGGTCTCCAGGAACTCCTTTCTGGGCCATCTTTTAAAATGCAAATTTCTGAAAAGCTAAATCTTATCAAAAGGGAAAACCTTAGCCATCTAAGCAAATCAGTTTAATTTATTTCAGCTGTTCCTTTCTAGATCGGTGAGTTTTGCTTTATAATACCTGTTTCATGAAAGTATGTCTCTTAAAAAATGCAGTGTGTTTGCCAATAAAAGAGCCTATGTTTCTAGAAGTTATGAAACATGTTTGCCAATCTAAAAAATGCGAATCACTTACTTTTTAGCTGTCTAACACAGAATTGGAGTTTGGTCCTTTTCACTCCGTTAAAAGGACAACGATTTTCCTTTTGCTTTATATTTTTCTCCCTACCTGATCCCTCCAGAATCTGGCAATTCTTTTTTGGTTTGTTTCTTTTTATTCTCACCTGAGGAAATTTTTTTTTCCATCACTCTCTTTTAGAGAGCGAGGAAGGGACAGGGAGACACATCAATGTGAGAAACATTGATTGGTTGCCTCATGTACATGCCTGGACCAAGGACCAAACCTGCAACCTAGGTTATGTGCCCATACCAGGAATCAAACCTGCAGCCTTCTGGGTGGGTGGGTATGAGACAACACTCCAACCAACTAAGACATACCAGCCAGAGCTTGGCAGTCATGTCAATTTGTTTGTTTCCATGAATCCAGTAAGAATTCGTTCTCTTTATAACAAAAGACATAAAACCAGTTTCCACTTGGGGTTCTATTAACCAACACTTTGACCAAAATGTCGTATCTATGACAGACATGCCTGGACTCTGGATCACCAGAAACCCTTATGGAATTAAGATTGACTTTCAAAGCTGATAACAGGCCATTGAAGAAATAGCCTCGAACCTTGCTTAGTTCTGTGGTCATGGCAGTTTTTCCAGGTAAGGAACAAAGGAAAACAACCCTGATTTCTTGAGGACCTCAAGAACTTGAAAGATATTTTTGAGGACCTCAAACTTGAAGAATTTACCAAACCTACAGGTATTGCAGGCAAAGCCTTATGGTAACTGTGTGGATTGGCTTTTTTTTTCCCCCGAGGCTGATTAAACCTCAATCTGGAGATTGCTTATGAAATTTCAGCAAAGCAGATTTAAAAGAACCTGTATGATCAATTGCTGTTCTTATTGTGTTTATGCAAATAATCAGGTCAAATTAAGAACAGACTCAATACAGCCTCTTTAATAAAAATGAGGGTTAATTCAGGGAGAGAAATTGTGTTTAAATGGGACTTTTAATGCCCAGTTTTGGATATTAGACTCTAGTCAGTTAACTGTCCTCAAGTTTTGTTTTTCACCAAAAACTGAACTAGTATCAGAATTCTTCTAGTTTCCTTCAACCCTCCAAACTAATGTTTCATTTTTCTCCCATCTTTTGACTAGGAATCATTGAGAACTAAAACTTTTTTCCTAAGGCTGTGTACACCACGAACAATTTCCTTGAGGACATGATGACATCACCAGAGATGCTCAAACTACAAACACAGAAAAATCTATCAGATTGTCACTGCTTGCTTTCCTTCCAGCAAAAACCTTGTATGTAAAATTCTTCTCAACTGACAGTCTAACAGACTCAGAAACTGGCTTATGACCTACTGTGTTCATTAACCTTGGTGGGGTTTTTCCTGCTGTTTTCCTAAGGTTTATGCCTATGACCTTATTTACCTGATTGCTTGTTTACACAGTACAGGCTTCACGTTAGAGGCCCATGCGTATCACAGCCACCTGAAATGAGACTCAGTGGTTTGGGTGGACTGACTTGTTGTTAAGACCAGATGGTTGAGTTGTGAGGTATGGAGCCGTTTATCGACTTAGCTTAAAACTGCTTTCCCTTCTCTGCCCAAGTGGTTCAGACAGAAAAGATCTGCTTCATGAAGAAAATCTTAAGATATTCCCTTTAGCCTAATTTGAATTAAGTAGGGTCAACAAAAGGGCATCAGCAGGTGCGACACACCTTCCTCTAGGGAAGCCGCTCCTCCAGTCTGATCTAGGACTCTGTAAAGTTGGTCCCTCTAGGACCAACTCTAGGATCCAACAAGGATGCCGGCTTGCCCAACATTGTCGCCCTCTAAACATCACCTGCGCTATCTCCCAAGGAAAACAGCAGACTGAGGGGACTTTACAACAATCCCTCTCCCGCCTGTGAAGCCTCCTCCCCTTCCCTTTGCTTCTTTCTTCCTTTGGCAAATAGCAAGAATCTCTGAGCCTGGGGATAGGCAGGACTACACCCCTAGACAGCAATAGAAAGCTACAGAAGATGAGACCATCATGCATTTACCCTTGTAAGATTACAAGGCCTAAGGTTCCTCAAGGGGGGAATATATTAGTGTAGGTCGCTAGATATTAATAAAGGAAGGGGGAAAAGGTGATCAGACATTAAGACGTCTAACCTACTAAGGAGCTGAATCAGACCATAAACTTGCTTCACTAGAAGTTTCAGCATTCACTGACTACTCAGGGGACCCCTGCATTCTCCAATCTCGAGGCCTAATTTCTGAACCGGGGGGCGGGGGGAGGGGGGATCGTTTCCGTCATTACTGGGGGAGGAATGAATACAGCAAGAAAAAGTCCTCTGCTGGGCGCATGCCCAGTAGAAGCCAAGATGCCGCAGGGGAGGGTGACTCTACGATAAGGCGTGCTCAGCCTACCAAGATGGAGACGTAAGGGGCAGAACTAGCCTGGGGAAAGGATCGGGTTGGAGAAGGGGCATAGAACCTCAGAAGATCCAGGAAATGGGAGGACCCGATACAAACCCACGAAGGACTGGGAAATTAATTTGTTATTTTGAAAAGGCGCCTGGTCCTTCTCAAGCCCAAGATAATAAATAGAATCCAAGCATTTAACAAAGCTCTCTCTTGCTCAGTAACACATGCTCACCTTGTGCTCCCTCCTTCTCCTTCTGTAACAGCCATGCCAGTCTAGCAGCTGCCTGGGGCCCAGGCTGTAGGCAGAAGCCTGGGGACAGCAACACAGCACCAACCGGAGCACAGCTGGGAACAGACAGTGCTAGCTGGATGGGGACAGGCAGGGACTAAACTGATGGCACAGGATTTTTGGACACTGGCCTTTTTTCTGGGACTGATACACACAAGGTTGGACTTTTTCCACAGTGGAAGGAAAGGACATGAGACATCAGGAACCTGGGCCTAGCCACTTATTTCAACCCCAGGAAATCTCACCACTAAAGTTCATCATCCCATGCGTGGGTCCCCAGAAATGCTTTTCTTCCAACTCCATGAAAGGATTCTACTTCCACTGGAAACATTCTTAGTCAAATCCTGGTTCCATAAAAAACAGAGATCATTGGAAAGTCTTCAAACCTCACGTCTTTTCAAGATTGCACAGTAAACCACACAAAAATAAGAACCACTCACTGAAGTGCACAAATGACACTACATTAAGTCCCATTAAACAGCCCAATGAAGTCTGCAGTATTTATTAGGTGTAGCCACAGCAGCGTTCTGACTTCTATGGGAAAGGATGCAGAGGTGAAAGGACCATTTTTCAGTATTACTCGAGCTGGCCGAAAACACGCTTTGCAGCACTGGTTCATTATTCCCAGCCACCCTGCAATCATTAACCTGGGGCACAGTGCAGGGGGCAAGACAAAGGAACCCAGTTCCCTGCGCAGGGACACTTCCTGATGCTGCCCTCAACAGTGACTCTTAGGAAGCCATAACTTCTACATCTGAAACCAGAAGAGCTGGAATATCCAACTGAAATTAGTTCTGACTGGTTTTCATTAAATCTTTTTAGGCAGTTGTCAGTGTACTTCAGAGAGGGGGAAAAAAATGGATCACATGCTGAACAGATGTGGGCCGGAATCAAAGGGAGCTGAGTGGGGCTGCGCAGCCAGCCAGCAGCAGCTCCCCCAACAAAAGGTCAGCCGTTTATAATGGCATCCCCAGAGTGATGTATGTGCACATTAGAAAGTTAAATTTCATGAAAAGAATGTCCAATAAAGCCATCAATTTTATTTTGGGTTCATCTGTCTGCAGTTTCTGCCTGCAGTCGTTTGTCTCTAGGAAAACAGCAGTGGGCAGGCACCTGGATTCACTTGGAGGTCCCTGGTCCATGAACTGCGGCATTCCACACATAGTTTCCCAATGCAAGCCCTGGAATGCCTGCTGCCTACTTCTTAGCTCACTGTCTGCAAGACATTCCCTGCCCTTTGATGTGAGAAAAACCCAAAACCTTCACTTTACAACATGATCCCAGGCTGGGCTTCTTTTCCGAAGGAAGCTAAAACACCACCACCGTGAGGGCCACCTTAAGTGCCTGTCGCAACAACTTCAGAGGGTCCATCTTACATTTCCAACACTTATGAGGGAGTTTACAGCCACAAAGTCCTGCTACCCTGTATACTATTTTAAGGGAACAGAAATCATTAGCAGAATTCTCTACAATTATCCTTGGAAAAAAGCCCTCCTCTTTGTGTGTGTGTGTGTGTGTGTGTGTGTGTGTGTACGCGCACTCGAGGGTGTGGATTCTTATCCCAAATAGTTAAGAATCCCTCCATCCTTCGTAAAGTGCCACTGCAATATGTTATTAAAGGCACGTTTAAACCAACACTGTATAATGTTGCTGCTGTTTTCAATGATTCTCCTCCCCTTCCTACCAGGCATTTGGGGCTATAATAGCAGCCCCACAGTCACCTCCTACTGAATAATTATAAGAGTGGGCCAATTACACTAATCACCTTTCCACATATTTTTATCTGGCTCACAGATGTAAATCTCCCCAGAATGCCAAGAATGAAAGGCACCTCTGCAACAGCACCTGGGACTCCAAGTGTTACTCTTGGAAGAGACCCAATCCACCAAGGGGAAGCTTAACTCCCAACCAGAATGATTAAGTAACATTTTCAACATGTGATATTCATGTATAGTCACCATATAGTCATCTATCTTCTTTAGGGAAATCTAAAGGATCTCCCGTTATTATTCCTGAACTACGTCTATACTTCAAAAACCTGAAGTTCATGTTAGCACAGTCTACTTTAAGCAGTAAAAACGCCACCCAATCTTCTAAAAAGGGATTACAGAGAATGACAATGCAGAATGAGATTTCAGCTGCTCAGATGTTCATTGTGTACATTTTTTGACAGGAAAACAATATTTTTAAAAGAGATTTCAAATTCAGAAGTTCCTCACTGTAGTGTGAGCCGTTTACTATGGAGCAACTGAATGAAGAGCTGCTTGGAGAAATTTGTCCTGAAGAATCACACAGAATCTCGTGGCTGTGAAAGGCAGGACACATTTCCATGTAAATGCCAAGTGACAAGCAGAGAAAAGGAAAAATTCCAACCCCAGGCAAAAAAGCAGCAGGTGGGAAATAGGCTTCAGTTATGTAAAAAACTAATCCAGAAATAGACATGTATATATCCCCTTCCTGCAGACAGCCACCACCTGAGGAAACTTACTTCTGGTAGTGATGACAACTGAATGTAGCGTATGCGGGTTTTATCCTACACTGAACATCCTGAAACTCTCTAAACGTCCAATTAGATAACTCAGTGTCACTCTTTCAAATACACATCACAGATCCTTGAGCTACAACTCCTACCTTAGTAGTCTAGACAGTTCTCCAGAAAGGTTTATAACGTATCATGCAAAACAGAAAAATTGCCTACCAAGAGAATCACTTTAGTGGCCTCCTTTGATATAATAGCATTCGGAGAGGGTTTCTCAAGGGAGTCAATGGCCACTATCAATTAAAGGAAGCCAAGGAGGAAAGTATGAATGATCTTTTGAGACGTATTATTTCCAAAGTACCCAAATCTGTATCTTTGGTGAAGGACAAAAATAATACGTAGCATTCCCTTCTGCCTAGCTTTTCTCCAGTCAGTGGGGGTGTGGAATCAGATAACCACTAGACAAATTCACTTTCAGGCAATGGGTACTTCAAAAGCTCATCAATCAATAAACAGACACAGACATGGCCTAATTAGGCCACTAAATGAAAGACATTTCCCAAGGCATAGCTCTAAAAGACTCCCACATTTGCCTATTTGAAAAATAGTCTCATCCTACAATATGTTCCAAACCTATTTTCAGTCCCCAAATCTTAGAAAATAAATGCAAAGAAAACCATTGCACTGCATCTCAACGGAGTAGCCTAAATGTAGCATTGGCTTTTTAAGTTCGGCAGAAAGGACAGTGGGACACAGAAAAGGATACTCAGTTCACACCCGACATAACCTTTACAAACAAATAAAGCAATTAGAAATCCCACTATGAAAAAGGATAAAGACAGATTCCACATCCACTAGGAATTTCAGTGAATGAGACCATCCCGATTTTTCTCTCTTAGTCAAAGCCCTTGAGGTCAACAATGTTAAGTAAATAGTTCCATTATACCCAACAAAACTCCAACAGCTCAATCCTTTAATTAGGCAAGAAGAGAAGGTATCCACATTCCAGAAATATCCTTGGATTTCATGAATTCTTTCCTACAAGACATCAGCTTACCAATCTTTAAAAGGGCAAAAACAAGGGCTGTTGCTACAACCACAAGGCAGGAAAAACTTCCAGTTCCCAGCATGGACATTGTACATGTTACTCTCCAAGAACTCTAGATGGCCATCTTCTCTGACAAAGCCTTTTGTAACCTGGGCAGCCTGAAGCTCAAAGACCGCACACATGGTCTTCAAGACAGATAATGTGAGCCCACCTACCTCCTGTGTTCTGGAGGTCATAAATCCTCAGAGGCGCAGCCCTGCTCCAGACACAACCAGAGCGGAACAAAAGAGGCCCTTAACGTAAACATCCTTCCCCGCTTTCAGAGCAGTCTTCCCAGACCCAACTCTTCCCTCCCATCACCTCTCCAACATGCCTGTTCTGCCTTTAAGAACTATACACAGAATTTACTGGAATAATCTAGTTAGTGGTCGATTACTAAGATTTACACCCTGATAAGACACTACAGCTTTAAAGAAAAGTCTGAATGTGACTGGACAGTATATGAAAGGTGGTTAACACGCAATCCCAAAATGCCTTTTCAAAGTTTCTTCTCTTTCAGCTCAGTTTTCCAAACCACGCAACGTACTATTTATACTGAAGTGAGAATCATGCCATCAAGAGTAGGGTGCGATATAAAATAGCTCTAACCTGGGAACCAGACCTGTCGGTTCTGACTGGGTCTCTTTGGGAAAGTCACGTCACTTCTGATCCCTGCTTCCTCATCATTTTTAGACATCACAAGCTCTTTAAAAAAAAAGCACGTGCAGTCCCCAACTTCGGGAATCAGTTTCCTTCCTAAATTGTTCTCTCAGATCCAATTGTCAAAAGCTCCACCTTTTTTTAACCTCCATAGTGTCTGGACTTCTGCCCTTGGGTGTCCAGGGCGAGAGTCCTTTGTTTAAAAGACAGCCCTGAAGATCCGCAGGGCCCAGGGGTTACCGCAGGTCTCCCAGAGCAGGATGTGCATAATCACACTCAGACAGCAGCTGCTGAGTCGGAGCTAATCCTACAAGGACGGCTTCAGACCTCCTTCTCTCCTAGTGAAACTGTCTGGCACCAGGCCTATTCCGTGTGTTTGGACCTTATGTTTTCAGCACACCGCAAACAACATCTACTGTAGATCCAACTCTCAAAATGCCAGTGGATTTTTCTGCTCTGCTTCTTCAAGATGGCTCTCTCAGAGAAGATACTTAAAACAGCAAGCAGTGTCCGCATGCTGATCACACGTAAACAGCTTGAGATGGGAAAAGAGGCCCTCTGAGGGGCAGAGATGTAGGACTCCTTATTAAGGAAAGCCTTACTGTTCCTCTATTCACTTCGACAAACGATTATTTCATGAGAAAGCAACAGCGAGTGCAGCCGTAAAAATGGCCCATTTGGAAACCGCTAAATTTATGGATCTCACATTCATTTCTGTTTTGATCTAGTGTTTCCCTGCAGTCACAGCCTCCCTCCTTGAGTCCCACGGCCCTCTGAAGTGAAAACAATTCCACCTGTGTTCCTGGGAACATAATGGGACTAACAGCTTAACTTTCTAAAGTGGGTTCTGTTTGTAGATTCAAGGGAGCCTTTTTCATTGTGTACTTAAAAAAACAAAATAACAAAAAAACCTGTCCTTACAAAAGTTTTCTTGTCAGGATTCTTCTATCAACTGTACCTGGCAAAAGTCATCTGTTCCAGGAAGTCCCATGAGAAAAGTGAAGATGTTTTATGAGAATCCCTCACTTCCAACAACTATTTACTATTCAACAACTATTTATTAACTCAGCCAAATTAAAGACTAAGATAAAATATGAGAAGCTATCTATTTCTTCATATAATTAATATTAGAATAGTACTTCTAAAAAATAATGAAAAACCATAGTAAAAAAAACTTAAATTTACATCACATGTGAGATGTAAATGTAAGATATTTTCCTCCCCAAATTATCCAGGGTAAAAGAGGTATTATTTTCATAATTTGATATAATTACATGTTCTCATACGACATCCATTTTGTTGTTGTGTTAAAGCTTCCCAGAACACAACTTCCAACCAAGCCATTCTTCAAGAACACACATTCTATTTTTTTGTACTTGTTCTTTAATAAATATTTATCGTTTTAAAACATTTTGAAAATTTTCTCCATGATCAAGCATTAAGAAACCATGGAAAATAAACTGCATCCATAAACTGTCACAACGCTTTAGAATTTGTGGACTTTACAAAGAACAAGGCGAGAGGGGGAGAATGGCGATAACACGCAGTCAGCTTTAAGATTTTCAAGTGTACTATCCTGGAAATTGGAAGAGTTCTTTTTATCCCAAAAAGTACTGAGTGCCATACTTGGAGTCAGCCTCCGTTCACAAGAGCCTCAAAGAAGCTCCGCCTCCGAGCGAGGGTCCCGTCTCCATCGGTTCCGTCTCCATCAGGTCCCGGCCCACGGCGTAGAGCCACATCCCCGGCTCAGCTCCTCCCTACACGCACTGGATCCAGGCGTTTGGTACTTGCTGCTTGGGCGCAAGGGCTTTGTTGTGAGGACGTCTGTGTGGATATTAAGTGTCGGCTTTTAAATGGAAGATATTAAAATCAAGCGATCAAAATCTGTGTAAGAAATGAACAAGATAAGGCAGACTCACACACTCCCAACTCAAAGCTAAGAGGGACCACCTCCAAATGTTCCACGTCATGACTTTGCCAGATTTCAGATCAAAAAAATTTAGCAGATTAAAATGAACAGCTTAAGAGGTGAACCATATTATTCCTAATTATTATTACCACTATATTCATGCACCAGCTGCGAACAATTAAAAGCCTACATTTGCAAATTCCCACAAACCCAAGAATAAAGTTAAGACATTCTGAAAAAAATTTTTAGCTCTTTATCTATAGTTAACTGCTCTCAAGTTAAGAAAACCCCCCCAACTACATCCATACGGCAGAAGCACACAGTGTTGCATCAAAATCTTGTTTCCTTTTTCTAGGCGTGCACTTCATCATCAAAAATTAAAATCACCAAGAAACGTTACAAAGAGCAAATGAGTAGGTTTCCATATCGTTAAACTAAATAACTTTCAAGAACTGGTCACCCTGGCCGTTGTGGCTCAGCTGGTTGGAGAGCCATCCCATGCACGAAAAGGCTGCAGGTTCGACTCCCAGTCAGGGCACAAATCGAGGTTGCAGGTTTGATCCCCGGGTCAGGGCACGTACAGGAAGCAACTGATCTATGTTTCTCTCACACTGATGTCCGTCTGTCTGTCTCTCTATCCTCCCTCTCTTTCTGTCCCTCTCTCCCTTCCTTCTCTCTGAAAATGAATGAACATGTCCTCAATGAGAATTATTTTTTAATTTTTTTTTAAAAGAGAGTCTTTAAAAAGAATTTATTTGCTTCCAAGTCGCACCAAAATCAGCGGTAAATGAGAGAATTGATAGGATACACCTTTATTCCTTCAGTTATGTGTACAGATGACAACAATACAACATAGCATTTTTAAGGGTGGCCAGGCACACAAATCACGGAGCTTCAGCTGATTCAGGAGAAACATCATAGTCAAGCAGCTTTGTTTCACAGCTGCGGACACTCAGGCCCAAGAATCAGTTTACAGGGTAGAGGGCATTCAGAGCTGAAGAAGATCACTTAACCATGTCCTTACCAGCAGGGCTAACTAAGCAAGCCCAGGGAGAGCTGAAATGCGCTCCACTCCCAAACATTCAGTATGCATTCCACTTCGGGAGGAAGAGAAGAAAAAGAATAGAAGCTCCCAGCACCAGCCACTCGCTCCCTACTCTTTGTATTTCTCATAAGAGGGCTCAACTGAGGCTCAAGGGACCTCATGGTCAGGTGTCCTGACGTAGTGAATGCCTTAAATTCCTACTTTTAAATTTTCCCCATTTCCTAACCACCTACATTTAAGACAAAGGAATACACTGATCACACCCTAGTTCGCTTCAAGATCTCTCCTTCTGTGTGTGTGTACACACATCTACATATATTTATGGACATAATTATGTACACATAGCACTGCATACAGATTATATAGACAAATGCAACAAAATTGAGAGTTCAGAAATAAATCCCTACACTTACATTCAATTGCTTTTTAACAGGGTACCAACACAATTCAATGGAGGAAAAAAAAGGACAGTCTTTTTAACAAAATGCATTGGGTCAACAAGATAGTGCGTTAAAGAAAAGCTGTATCCACCACATATGCAAAAATTAATTCAAAATGGATTATAAATCTAAATGTAATAGCTGAAAACATAAAACTCTTAGAACACAGAGGAGTAAAACTTTTTAACCTTCAGTTAGAAAATGGTTCTTTACAGATGACACCAAAAAGCAACCACAAAAATAAATGAGTTCATAAAAACGAAAAGTGTTTGCACTTCAAAGGACGCTATCATGAGACTGAAAAATAACCCACAGGATGGGAAAAAAATATTTGCATACTGTCTATCTAATAAGGAACTTGTATCAAGAATGTATTTTTAAAAAAACCTCTCAATCTCAGTAAGAAAGCAAAAAACCAAAGTTTGAAATAGTCAAAGGATTTAAATAGGCAGTTCTCCAAAAGCAACAACAAATGGCTAATAGGAACACAAAAGATGCTCCACATCATTAGTCATGAGGTAAACGTAAAACCGCGGTGAGCTGCCACTTCTCACTGCCTAGAATGTGAAGTCGGAAGGATGGACGGACAATAACAAGTGTCAGCAAGAAGGTGGAGACATTGGAACCCTATGCACTGCTGGTGGGAATGCAAAGTATGGTAGCCACTTTGGAAATAGTTTGGCAGTTTCTCAAAATGTTAAACATAGAGCTACCATATGGCCAGCAATTCCACTCCTAGGTATACAGTCAGGAGAAATAAAAACATATGTCCCCACAAGACTTTGTGCAGGAATGTTTAAAGTAGCATTGTTTGTAACAGTCAAAAAGTTGAAACAAACCAAATGTCCATCAACTGATAAATGGACAAAAAAGAATCGCCATATCCATACAATGAAATATTATTTAGCAAAAAAGAGAAATGCAATACTGATAATATGTACCAACACAGAAGAATCTTGAAAACATTATGCTAAGTGAAAGAAGCAAGTCTCAAAATGTAATCTATGACTCCACTTACATGAAATTTCCAGAATAGGCAAATCCATAGACACAATTCATAATGATACCAGGTACGTTAGTGACCATGAGGACTTGGTGGGGGATGGAATGAGAAGTGACTGCTAATGGGCACAGGGCTTCTTTTGGGAATGATGATAAGGTTCTAAAAGAAGGTGCACAGCCGTGAAAATACTAGAAACCACTAACCCATACCTCTTAAATGAGCAGCTTTTTTGTGGTATGTGCGCTATATCTTTAAAAAGCTGTTAAATATTATGTACATATAATATGTACATCAACAGCAAGTAGCATGAAATAAATAATATTGTTTGACAGTTATCCTATTGAATGGCCAAATAAACTAATTTTTAACGAGTAAGTCATCTCTAGATATGTTTTGATCCTGAGTTGAGTGTCAAATTTTGCATTTTGTAGAGGACCTTAGACCTAGAACTAAAAATACCAGGAAGGTGAGCATCAGGGTGGGGGGCCCGCAGAAAGCCATTCCAAGCTTCACAGCCTCTCATCCTAAAGCCGTTACTATGTAATGTCAGTGTGTTTGCACATACAAATGCTGTAGGTGGGAACCAAGAATGTGCACCTTTAACAAAACACACCCAAGACGGTTCCAACGCAGGCAGGGTGAGGAAAGAATTTGGGCAAGGAGGCACGGCATCCTGGAAAGGGTCCACTGGGCAGCCGCTGGGGCTGGTGAGCTGTAAATTGGTGAGTGGGGCATGGTCAAGGTTGGGCAGTATTTTTCACCTCCCTCATAATAATTCTTGCCATTACATTCACAGGCATTGGGGAGATCTTCAAATTTGAAAATCTGCGGCTAGATCACGCAGACTGGAAGGGTTCATCAGCTCCTTGGCACCCCCGGAATACAGTACTTGAGCTACCCGCAGCCTCCTGATCTTTTCAGAGAGCATTCACTTCCCGGTTCTTAACAGAACTGTTCGATTCCAGGACAACAGACACATGTACCCAGAGTGCAATGTGTGGAGCCTAAAATGCGGGGAGGGGGGATTCTGCTGGGAGTTGTCATCCGCAGAACAAGGGCAGCTGGCCTTCACACCCGCTATTTCCAGTCTCTCACAGGTAGACAACACCTTCCTCCTATTCCAACTCCTACTTCCGTCCTCAAGAGCAACGTCCATCTTCCTACCTGGGAGGACGAAACCTAAGCTTACAGCAGCTGCACGGAGAGGCCTCTCTGAGAGGAAATGGGTCATCATGAAAGATGACTGCACCCTAAGTGACAACTGTAACTAATTTACTGGGCTGACAGGAGAGAACAGAGCACAGTGTTAAAATGTGGCCTGGAATTTTAAAAACTTTATTCCAAGGAAGTTGGTAGAAAGAAGAGACAAAAAATGATTTCCTTAAAAAAAAAAAAAAGAAAAGTGCAGCCATTAAAATACTATTGGCTGCAGGGATCAACAGGTCTTACAAAGGGACGCACCGAGGCAAAAGAGGCTGAGCGATTCACCGGAGGGCACAGCTGGTTACTGGCAGAGGAAGCCAGGCTGTAAGAACCAAGTCTTCTGGCTGCCTGCCCGGAGTTCTCTTGCTTCACCACGATTCAAGAAGGAAACACAAAGTGAGTGCTCCTTGGTAAAAGTGAATGGTAGGAAAATGGTTCCTTACCCGAAGTCCTTCCACTCAGGAGTTGTTTCAGCGAATGCTTGGGTGGCTAAGCATACCTCCCCGCAAAGCCTTGACAGGTAGGGACAGTGGCACCTTTGCCTTGATACTGGCTTGGAGACCCTCTGCTTCTCCACCTCTAGAGACTCCCTTCCTTCTCTGCCAGTCCTTCCCCTTCCAGTCTCACTGGGACCGGAGTTTGTCCTGTCTCCCAATGGCTCCCTCCCATCAGTCAAGCTGGCCATTCCATCTGATTAGGTACCTGTCAGGGTCACTTGAAGTTTGAGACAGTGTCAAATTCTAACAGTTACATTATCCTCGAAATTTGGCAAATGGAGGTGTCGCCATCAGTTTAACAGACAGTTGGTTCTAGAATGCCCTGTTCCTTTAAAGGCAACAAAAGATGTCGAAACTCAGGGAGACCACGCTAATAAGAAAGGAAAGAAAATATACGTGAAGTTGCTCAGTGTTCAATTTCAAAACACTGTAAGAAGGAACCTGGAAAGGTCAGCTACTCTCCCAGGCAGCTGATGCTCTGCACCCCCTCTAAAGATCCCAAATAAATGGCCACCCAAACACAGACGTGCTTACTCCAGGCTCCGCCCTCACTCACAACTTCAAAAAGCGTCTATTCCACCTCTGACTGCTTTTCAGAAAAGTCTTTCTCTTGTTCACACGAAATCTGTCTCCTTGGAAGCCTCCACCCCTTCCTCCCTGATTGCCCGAAAGAATGTTAAGATCTAAGAAGACAAAGCATCAGCTATAAGTCATTACATAAAATCTTCCTGGTGCTTGTTAAATGATGATACTTTCCCAGAAAATGTTTGTATGATTGTTTTTTAAATTTCCAATAAAATAAAAATTTCTCCTGTTGTATGTATAGAACACCAAAAGAAAGTTTTATGTTAAATAAACTAAACAGAAAGGCTCTCCTGAATGAATACTAAACACATCTGCAAATGGTTTACGGTATGGAATTTGTCTGAATCTTCTGGGTTTTCCGTCTCTGTTTACACCGCAAGGCACAAAATAACAACAGCGGCCTGGAAAAGACTCACAGGAGGAGGTGATGCCCAAGGGAAGAAACAGCAAACGCCGGGAGGCAACTCAAATGCTCTCTCAATATTTATTGAGCCAACAATAGTGTTTTGGGTAAATCTTATTAACGTAACACACAAAGTTCCGGGCAAATGAAGTTTTAATTCATTTATATCAGACGTGCCTTCAATCCGCATTGTTATTAAAAGGACAACAGGGCTGTAAGCATTCAGTTGAGAGGCTTGGAAATAGCGTGTCATGCGGAACAGCATGGATTACTTTTCAGTCATTTAAGACCACAACTCTTTTTTTAAGCATTACATAGTATACTTTTGGAATGCTCTGGCTGCACAGGAATATAAATCGGCCATTCACATCACTTCTTCTAAAGTTTGTGGAAAAGATACGCGGTCTTAGAAATTACTTCAATTCCTCTGTGCAATGAGTAAGATATAAAAATGGAAACAAACCTTTGAGAATGAGACAGTAAACATAAGTGCAATTCATCATTCTTGTAACACCCATCATTGTTTAATATACTAAAGACGTCTACATAATCTTCAGCAGTTAAAGAAGCAAACCACTTCACTGAGAATATTTTAGAAAAAGCATTTATCATTCAGCCAAAAATAAACAAATTTATATTTTCCTTTATCCATATTTACCAGCCATTAAAATAAGACATCAAAGGTACCTCACTACCATCCCCTGTGTTTACTAAACTCATCAAATGAATTTGTTCTGAAATGTCTTTTATCTAATGTGCTAACAGTCTTCAAATACTCCATACTCGACTAAGTGGACAGTAAACCCCCTCTCCCCTGGCTTTAGCATCCCCAAATTCTCCCCTTTCCTGTCTAGGTCCAGATGCCAATCAACAGAAAAGGGAGGTTAAGCTCACTCTATACATGCGTTCATTTGGTCACTAAATAGATGTATAGGGGAGTTTTCACAAGGACAGAGGGTGATGTCTGAACCCATCCCCACCCAAGATGGTCCTCAAGAGTGTGAGCCCTGGGGTGAACTGTGGTGTGTGCCACACACCTTGCCCTGGCAAAATCAGGTAAGGTGAAGATCAGGCTTCACAAGGGCAACAACCAACCAGAGCTCAGATGAAGGGAGGAAAGGGTGTCCCTCCCGGACAACATCCATTCTCCTCCCTCCGTTTCTCTGTGGGGACCAGTCCTTTCCTATATCATCAGCCCATGGGATTCTGACAACGCTTCCACCACTTGTAGTTCCAGGGATGACGCATGTGATCCAGGCCAGGCCAATGCAGAGTCAAAAAGAGGCTACTTTCTGATCTCGCTAGTATAGTTGCGGAAAAGAAACTCTTTCTATTACAACTGCTGAGAAGGTAGATTGTTCGTTAACCTGGAGTTGCCAGGCCCATATTGCCACCACACAGCGAGAGGTCTCTTCTGGTTGTCATTAATACCTTACGTCTTCCCTTCTTTAGTAGCCCAACCTCCCCAGACTTCTAGTGGGAACATGGCCACCCACATTGAGACTACATTCCCCAGCGTGCACTGCACCCTGTGTGACCATATGACTATGTTCTAATGACTGGGATGTAGGTGGAAGTGATGAGTACACTTCCAGGCTGTGGCCTTAGAAGGAGTGGGTACGTCCTCACCTTGATTCTTTCCGCTGGCTGGGAGACAGCAAAGGCGGACCCACAGGTAAGAGCTGCAGGAGCACAAAGCAGAGCCATCCTACCAGCCCTGTCTTGGGACTTTTATGTCAAAGGGAAACAAGACTTCTAGTTCTTCCGAGCCACTATATTTGGGGATCTCTTTTTCACACCAGGTTAGCTGTTACCTCAATTAGTGTAAGGCCTGGGAGTGAATCTATCAAGGGAAAGTTACTCTGAAAGACATAAATAAAACCTAAAACCTGATAACATTCCTTAAGCCTCTTGATGCAGCGGGCCTGAAGACAGACTACTACAAGACTTCATTATCTGAGCCCCAAGTTCCTTTTTATTGCTTACACCAGTCTGAGTCGGGGTTTTTGTTACCTGTGCAACCATAGGTAGTTAATTAGTTAAGAAAGGGGAGCAAAGAGAATTAGACTGAAATAGAAATAGAAATAGAACTGAATAAACTGGGGAGCATAAGCCTGTTTGCTTCACCAGGCAACTATAGCTTCACACCTCAGGGGATCCCAGCATTGCTCCGCCCAGGGAGTTCACGCTCCTCCCTTCCCCTCTCTGGTACCGGATCCTTGGGGGCACAAGGCCGGAGTCACCAAGGCAGCTTAAAAAAAAAACATACTGATATCTGAGCCCCACAGCCAAGGACCGTCACTTCACTGTGCCCATGCAGTCAGGGATGTGAACCACTCAGTAGTTCTCAAACTCTAGCATGCAACAGAATCACATGGAGGGCTTTTTAAAACTCAAACTGCTGGGTCCCACCCCAGAGTTTGGTTCGGTTGGTCTGGAAGCCCATAAATCTGCATTTCTAGCAAATTCCTAGTGGACGCAGATGCTGACCTGTCCACACTTTGAGAACCACTGACCTAATCATTGACTCGGTGATAGATCTGTACCGAGAACAAACACTTCTGTCTGCAAACCGCAGTGTATCGATGCTCTGGGACAGGCACATTTAACCCTACTGTCTCCACAATTATAAACAGTAATATTGAATTTTGTTCTAGACATTAGAGACGTATCAAATTTAAAAGCCTATGAATCACTGCAAAGGCTCATTTTAACAGCTTGCTCAAGAATAATACTTCTTCCAACTCCAGTGTAGGGAAGATATACGTTGAATGGAAGTTTCTAAAGGGTTGGCATTTTAACGTTACCCAGCAGAGCAATTTTTAAAGGCTTTGAGAACTCTAGAATTCTTAAATGAGGCTTCCCCCCAACCCCCGAGTCAATTAAAGATATCCCCTTGTATTCAGGGGATGGAAAATTGTGTTTCAGAGTTGAGTGAGGGCAAACATGCTCCCAAATTAGATATCTGAACAAAGTAAACCATGAATAGATTAGATAATGGGCTGCTGCTTTTTTCACTGAAGCAAGAACTAAAGACATCGCGATGCCTTATTCACAGGACAGCCTGAAGCACTTTCTCTTCCCTACTTCATCCGGAAACCGCACAGTTCATGGAATTAGTTCGACTTGAACCAGGTCCAAGGAGCTGAAGTGCAGTTACAACAAGAGGGCCGTGGTTAAGACGCGTGTGCAGGGCTTACCCACGATCAGTAAACTGAGAAAAGCCCTACATGCATTTCCAATCGGTGAGGCACGCAGTCTCTGCTCCGAGCGTGAACTCGCGCACACATCTCACAAGCTGGCCAAACATGCTTTCCTGAGACGAGGCCGAGCAGGCAAACATCCTGTTTCACTCAGGGAAGCTTTCCCCTGGAAAGGGAAAGTGCTCCGATTTTGTTAAGACATCCTCAGATAAACTTCATGTATACATACACGTATAACCTCCTGTCTGAGGAGCTCTCAGATGGATCACAGTCCGCCAACATAATTATCAGAAAACTATGAGCCGGCAGAAAAAGGTGTTGAGGGGAAGAGAAGAGGAAGGGGCCAGCCCTGGCTGAGTGGCTCAGTTGCTTGGAGTGTGGCCCCCCACACACCAAAAGGCTGCAAGTCAGATCCCCCGGTCAGGGGTCAGGGCTCATACCTAGGTTGCGGGTTCCATTCCCGATTGGAGCACATACAGGAACCAACCAAACAATGTTTCTCTCTCTCTCTCCCCCTTCCTCTCTCTCTAAAAATGAATAAACATATCCTTGGGTGAGGACTTTTTTAAAAAAGCAAGAAGAGCAGGACTGCTCTTCTCCCAGTTCTGCTCAGTTTGGATGGGCAGGCGGCAGCAGACCAGTCCCGGGAAGCCACTGCGCTCCCAGCAGCACAGAGCACGCTTTAAGATGACAGAAGTCTTACCTGCTCCACTTCCCTGGAAGCCGGCAGAAACCACAAAAGGTACCTGGGGCAGTGGTTTTCAAACCTGCAGGAAGTAAGAATCCCCTGGGAAGCTTTCACAAACGGACAGAGGAGCCGCAGCCCTGGCAGATTCGGATTTCACTGGGGCTGGGTGGGGCCCAGGCACAGAGACTTAGTGGAAGCTCCGCGGTGAATTTAATGTGTGGAGAGGACTGAGGACCACTGACTTAGAATATGCCCTTCACTGTACGGATGCGAACTAAGAGCTGGAGAGGTTTCAATGCGTCCCCATTTCACCCAAACACCGCAGCCACGTACAAAATAAAGAAGAAGAGGACAAAATTGTGCCGCTCCCGTCTTTCCTCTCCGGTCAGTGGCACCATCATTCTTTTCAGCCTCAGGTTCACAGCCTGAAAAGAGGATCCCTTCTTCTTCGATCATCGTATCTAATGAGCCATCCTTTTCAATCAGCCTCAACATGGAGGCTGGTGCTGGCTCAGCCCCAGGTGCTCTTCGAAAGGTGCGACACGCAGCAGTAACTCACCCACCCTCCCAGCATCCCTAATTGTGGCTCCTGTGACCCAGGCCCTGTTTACAGATGAGGAAACTGAGGCATAGAGAGACTAAGTACCCTGCCCAAAGTCATAAGGATGCTGGCAGAGCTGGGATTTAAAGAGATTCCCATTAATTCTCCTCCCTTGGTGCTCTCATCACCAGACTGAAGGTGGTGGAAAGGGGTCAGCAGAGCAGCATGCTAAATGTGAAGAAATCAGAACACAGGCCGACCAACGCCAACGCAGGGTCTGACATGCGCTACTTGGGGCTGCACCCATACACTACATTAAAAAGAGCTTGTACGTTTAGGTGATAGTACCATGTCGAGACTATGTAAAACTAGAAAAACTGAGGATCTCACTTCTGCTGGGCCACGTAAAATGCAGCCTCGTCAGGCAGCACGGCCAGCCCAGCAGTTGTGAGACAGTTAGAGACAATGAATGGAGAGGGCTTGTCACAGGTCTAAGAAGATTAGTGGAGGGATTTTTAATGTTATTGTCTTGTAATAAATTCGTTTTTTACAAAATACCACCACCAAAACTCATTTCCTGATAAACTGTGACTCAGATATATTTCTGTTACTACTCTAAGATTTACAAAAGCGGTGTTGAAGGAAAAAAAAAAATGTTGGGAGAGAAAATGAACCTGCATCCAACGCTGGCAAAAAGAACTGAGTGAACATGTGCCTTGACCTGAGCCATCAGTGCCTGAGACTCTCTTTTCCTGGAAGGGGCTATCCTATGCGAAGCACACAATTCCAAAGCAAGCTCTCCTTCCCTTAACCTACAACAGCAGCTATTTCCCCGCCCCCCGTGACTCCACATTTCATTCATGAGGAGTTTGCTTCTAGTTTTGATTCTTATCTCTAGGAAGTGTTTATTTCCTTTCCTGCCCACAAGTCTCCAGAATCTTCCTCAGGTTTACGAATCAACTTCACTTCAGCCCCTGACCTCCCAGGGTCGTCCCGCTCCCAGGGGGAGCTGTCAGTTCTCCTTCCCTAACCAGCCAAAAGGTGTGCGGACAAAAGGGGTAGCTGGAGCACAAGTTTGGCTGGGAATGGAGAAATGATATAATCATCACCTTGAGTTATTCACCTTGCACGAAACAAATTAACCACATTGATGCACATTGTATAACATAGAGTGTATGTTCAACTTGGTGTTTATTTATTCATCAAGCATGTGCCCCAAATAAGTTTATTTGGTACTAATCATTAATGTGGGGAATGGAAAAGAAAGAGCCCGGAGGGAAACTTAACATGGCAAGAGAAAAATACTAACAAGTCAGATAGCCTTGGCCCAACTTATAATTCTACCACTTATTAACCATGCGCTCTTGGACAAATCAATTAAACCTCTCTAGGTACACCTCCTTTTAAAAGTCAATTCCAGCTCTGTAATCCATTGTTACATATTGAAAAACCAGAATTCAAAAGAATATAACGAGAATATCCCAACACTTTTACACCTCTTTCATTCAGCAGCTAAGAGTATTTGACCCTAACACATAAGGCCCAGCTCTCACCTTTAAGAGCCCGAAGCTTCCAAAGCATGGGGAGTAAGACTGGTGAAAAACGTCAGGTTTCTTTTTCCCTGATAGAAACATCAACAGATTATCCAGGTTCTAAAAAATGTCTTGCTCACTGTATCTTCTGTAGACCTTGACACTCAGAAGCCTTTCCTTGGACAGCAGGTGAAGAAAAAGAAAAAGTGAAAATCGAGTGTTGCCAAGTCATCAGTAGAACTGTGTTTGGTTTTTTTTTTTCCTTCAACACACTTTGCCACTTCAGGGAAGGTGCTTTGCTGTTCTGGCAGCAGTGGCGTGTCTTCTACAAGGGGTTCTAATCCTTCTCTACTGTAGTTCTCTGGCAGTTTTCATTGCTAGACACGTCTGAGCAGACGACACCCAGCTGGTATTTTACACAATGCACACGTTAACTGAGGGCCCAACCCACCTTCAGTTACGCTAAATAACCAAAAGGTGGATAACAGTTGCTTGCTGTTAGGTAGGTATCATGTCATAATTTCTTTATAACTTACAAATCAGCAAAGAATTTCGCCCTTGGTAAGTGTGTAGTAGCATAAGTTCACTATTAACTGACTGACTTGGCAAGCATCAAACTTCATTTACTAATTAATCAAGACAAAAATCTAATCAAATAATATTATCAAATAGAATACCACTCTTACCTAAATGAGTTTAGAAGTGAGACATAAAGTTAAGATTTTAACTCATTAGTAAACCCAACAGATAAGTCAGTGTTTACAATGTAAGATTCCAATTTGACCTCCTTTAAGGATTTTACAATTATAATCCCAAGTACTACATTATATTTTTAAGGTCTTAATTAAATTTCCAACTCGTATACAAGTCGATTTTGAGCTTTAGCTGAATGTGATTAAGCCCCCTTACACTTTGAAGAACTGCACTGCTGTTCTGATGTTGAAATATGGGTGATGGGGAAAGAAAAAGTATGACTCAACATCACACGGTGCCTGTTAAAAAAATAAATTGGTCATCAAGTTGTGAAAATATACGTACTTTAGGGACAAGGGTCAGAATGCAAGTGGGAAATAAGAAATACATGCATACGTACTTATGCACATATAAAACAATATTCCAGAATCACTAAACTTAAAGCTAGAAGGAAAGAGAAAAAGTTTGTTTAAAAAAACCTGCTGTGGGTAAGGTTTTGTATTAGAAGTTTTAAATCATTACTGAGACTAATCTTCAAATTATCCAAAAACCAAATTATTATCTCCAGCTTCACATTGAAAAAACAAGTTCAGAGATTACAAGAAACTTCCCCATAGTCTTGCGGCTTTTAAGGGGTAATGCCAGCAACAGAACCCTTAAGTTATTCACCTTATTCCCCAACATTCAAGATCACCCCCTGCATTATCTAAATTTGGCAGAACATACGACTGAACCCCGGCAAGGCCAGAACTACAATTTCATATGAATTAAATCTATATATGTTATGATCCACACTTTATTGCACTGTCACACACCTGTCACCCATGTAACTAGAGTTGCCTAACAACTCAGTAAACAGTGGCCTTCTGGTTCCTAAACATGTCAAGCAAACTGAGCTATCCACGCAGATGTACGGACCCTAATATAGTAAGCCTTCAGTTAACCAGGAATTAGAGACCCTCATGTTAACATCTTCGTAAACTTTTATTACCAGATGCTTTTCTGCATCTGTTCAGACAATCATATTGTCATTTCCCTTAACCCTAATATATGCATTACTTTTCTGATGTTGGAGCCTTCCTGGAAAAACCCTGCTTGGGCTCATCATTATTCTCTTTATAAGCTGCTATATCCAGTCTCATGACATTAATTTAAGAGGTTGGCATCGATGGTCACAAGTGAATCCTGGCTGGCAGATTTGTTTTCTTGTGCTCTCCTTGTCTGGTTTTGACATACAGCAGTGTTAGCCTCATAAAATGAAAAAGAATAGCCTTCTGTATTCTCTAGGCTCTGGGACAACAGTTACTATCTGTTCTGAAGGATCAGCAGAACTTACTTGTAAAACCATCTGGGTCTGGTGCCATTTTTATAGAAATTTTTGTTGAGATAACTGGAGGCTCACATAAAGTTGTAAGAAATAATGCAGAGATTTCTTGTGCCCTTTACCCAGTTTCTGCCAATGGTAACATGTTATAAAACTATAGTGAACATATCACAACAAGAATATTGACATTGATATAGTCCACAACTATTATTCAGAGTTCTCCAGTTTTACTGATATTCATTCATGCATATGTGTGTATGCATTTGCTGCTATGCAATTTTATCACATGTGCAGGTCTGTGTGTATATATATATAACATGTATACATACAGTGTGTATATATACCCCATGTATAGTATATATCATATATATGATATATAATTTATTTACTATAACCAAAGTTTTATTACACAGTTTTATATCCAACTTTTTTCCTATGGAAACAGTTTCCAAGTTATAAACATTCTTCAACTACATTTTAATGGCTGTATAATATTTAATGTATAAATTATAATTTATTATTTAACCATTCCTTTATTATTGTTTCCACTTTGAAATATTCTAAGTAAAGCTTCAATAAATACACTTACCAGCTATGATTATTTCCTTTGGATAGATCTGCCGAGGTAAAACTACTGGAAAAGATGGGTTTCTCACATCCTAACACAGATCCATCCAGTCCCTGTAACAAACTTTTCATGGGCCAGAAATAATCAATGGCATATTCTCTCAAGCTGCCCACATTTTAGAGAAAAGCTGAGACCAGCATAAATATCCCCAATATCTCAACCTACAGCGAGGCCACCCCAAGTCAGGAAAGGGAGCCCTGGTGAGAAAAGGCAGGATGCATCGTGCCAGGATCATCCTGGGCCACGCTTCCGGCTAGAGCTCATCAGATGGGCCCAGAGCGCCAAACCCCCAGGCTTTGGAAGCCGAAAACCAGGAATCAGAGTAACAGCCGCAAACCTGTGACACGAGCATGAACACGCCACCGGGTTAGAAGCTCCCACCTATTTTGTCTCACATAATCCTGAGGACCCATTTTAGCATATTCCATGTTTCAGATGAGAAAACTGAGCAGAGAAAGATTAAGAAACTTGCCCAAGGCAAACAAAGCAAGCAGCTTCAAGCCCAGGCGCGCCTCACTCCAGTGCCCAGGCTCTCAACCACCTCCCACACCTCCTGCTCACTTCCAGCCTTGCTTGCGGTCTCCGCTGCACTGGCACTGGGTTCCAGGGCTACACAGAGGAAGCAAAGGGAAGGCCCCCGTTAAAGGCTCCACCCTGGAAACGAAGGTCTAGGCCAGAAACGAAACGAGAAGCCTGATGCCCCTCCGTAACTTCTGCCTTGAAAAGCCCTCCAAACTACGAGTCCCTTTTCTGCTATCCACGATGAATGTGAATTCTATCACATCAGGTGGTCTTCATGCTACACTGGCTTCTGTCAGAAAATATACTGGAAAATGCAAGACACGATCATCAGCATTCGGAGTGATGGATACAATCCTAACACCCAACAAATACTCAATTCAAGATAACTGATTAATCAGCTATTAGACATGACTTAACTTTTCTGTAATGTGAATGAATTCCTTGCTTCCATAATAAAATAGTTCCTGTATTTGACAGGAACTTAATAATTACTTATTGATTAGGTTAATCATAACATTTCTCTAATCACACCCTGAAGCACACAGAAAAAAGAAATATTAAAGACAGAAAGTTCTTCCAGTTCATTCCATCATTTTATAGATGGGGCAGCGAAGGTCTCAGATGGATTAAGATACTTCATTAAATGTGTGCAAAGCCTTACTTTTTGCCCTAAATATTATATATTATTTTTAGTCTTTACATTTCATCATAAATCATACACAAATACATACTTAACTTTTACTCATTTGGGGGTAAGAACTTGAAAAAATAACTGTCTTGTAATAATTGGATAGTTTGTTTCGTGTGTCATTCTCATCATAAGACAAGATCCTATGCACTGCACATTCTCCTTAAATATTAGTACTATTTGTTTTTAATATACCTGTATCACCGTAAGAAAAGAAAATAAACATCAACCTGTGAGAGCACATATTTCCTGCATTTGCGACATCACTGTTTTCTGACATTTTTCACAAAACAGATTCAACAGCAGAGGAAAGAAACATGAACACATGTCTTGCCTTTCGTGACATTACTTTTTTACAGCGTGGAGCCCAAGACCGCATGAACTGGCTCTTACATCACGGACGGCGTACCAGCGGGCCTCACTCTGCTGATAGGAAATTCAAATGGGAAACCTCCAAGGACTTCAAGGCTTCTCCCTTTCGCCCAGTCCTACCAATTTTTTGAGATCCCTCAGAAAAAGACATTCACAATTCTATTTCAACAGTCTTCCTTCCTAGTCACAGTCAGTCACCTCTCTAGCCTTCTTGCTAAAGCTAATGCTGCCCTAGAAACAGACTTGTCAAAACCCAAGGAAGATTTTCAAGAGTACGATTAAGATCCAAAACTCAACTTGCTAAAAGGAGAAATTTCATGCATGTCACCCTTAAAAAAAAAAAATACTCCTTTTCCAGTCCCCAGCTCCCCAACACTCCCTCCTCACCACCCCTGCCACCTCATCTAGGCAACCACCACCACTCCAGCACTCCACGCGCGCACGTAACTCTCGCCTTCCTACTTGCTGGAATCTCATCCAGCCGCAGGAAACGGGAGGAAGCGTGAATGTACCCTGACGATATGAAGGGCGACGCCAATGCCTTGTTTACCCCTCAAACCCAGACTGCAGTGTTGATGAAGCTGAGATCCATACAGTCAAAAATGCCAAATGAGCCTAGGTCTCCCCCCATACTGGATTTAGCTGACCCTAGACCACACTGCCCAAAGCGGCCACGGGAAGCCAGCGCCCGCAGGGCCAACCAACCTGTCCCAGGCGCACTTCAGCAGCAGCATCGACAGTATTCACCGCAGGGGCCAAAGGGGTGGGAACAAGGGCCCTCCACTCAGGTGGCACCAGCCTCTCTAGAATGTCAGAGGTCTAAGAGGCCATGAGAATATCTTCTTGGCTAAAAAAGCTGAAGGTAATTTTTTAAAAAACACTTTTTACCTCTGCCTTAAGCTCCATTCCTACGCTGCCTCATCTTACGCTCACAACAGCCATGTTAAAAAGGCATTCTTAGGTCCCATTTATACACACACGTGTGTAATTTTTTTTAAGTGTCTCAAGAGTTTAGTGGCAAAACTGAGTAAGTGGCAAAGTACGAGAATCTGAACTCAGACGTGTCTACCTTCTATGTCCAACCCCGTGCACCCTGCCCTAGCTTCCTGGGTCACAGAGCCACCTACCTACAGGGAGCCCTGACACAAAGCCGAACAGCATGGAATCAGGAGTAAAACGCGTAACCAGTGGTCCCCGCACGTGGCGGACTCATTAGAATCATCTGACATGCTTCATAAAAGTACGGACCAATCCACCCCCTTTCAGATTTTTCTTTTTTTAAAAGATTTTATTTATTTATTTTTAGAGAGAGGGGAAGGGAAGGAGAAAGAGAGGGAGAGAAACATCAATGGGTGGTTGCCTCTTGTATGCCCGCTACTGGGGACCTGGCCCGCAAACCAGGCATGTGCCCTGACTGGGAATCAAACCGGCAACCCTTTGGTTCACAGGCCCAGGCTCAATCCACTGAGCCACACCAGCCAGGGCCCCTTTCATATTTCTAATTGTGTAGTTCTGAGAGGAGGCCTTGAAATCGGTATTTTTTACATACTTTCAGTGATTCTGACCATTAGTCCACCTGACTACTTACAGAAAGATAAACACAACGGCTGGATTATTCATGTAAAGCTATTTGGAACTTGTACTTGAATCAGCAGAGTTTAAAAGCAGAAACAGTGACGAGGTCGTGTCCCAGGAACATTCGCAACAGCGTGACAGGTAGGCTATAGCCCAGAAGCATGACCGAGAGTAATCAAGGGGCTGTAAGCCAGAAGGAGCAATATCATGGAGCATCTTACAAATCCGGCAGAGGTATTTCTACTCCATACCAAGATAACAAGGAAACATGGAGTTTATGGGGCATGGGCAATACAATCAAAGTGATGCAGCATAAATCAAAGAGCGGATGAGTATCTGAGCCAGGAGGGCCAACTACAAGGCTGCGGACATGGAGACGTGAGCTGGCAAGGCCCCAGGAGAGAAGCAACTGAAGAGAAAACTATCCGGACCACTAGCACGAGAGCTCCCAAAAGATGGAGGGGTTTGCTTCCTGCGTTATCCAGAGCACTTCGTAAGAGCTGAGTAAATATTTGTGGAACGAACAACATGCAGGTGGGTTCCGAGGCCAAATGGATGTGGAAGTCGACAAAGATAAATGGGTCAAGGACATCGTCAAGATTCAAATCCAAAAGACTACAATTAAGAGATGACCCGGGCATGGATGACTAAAAAGTTAAATAGAAGCAGTTGTTTTCAGCAAAGGCTCTTCTTCACAACTTCCTGCTTTTCTTTACAACTTTATTTTGGCTTCTGGTGCATGAAAGAATTCAGAGATTTTGAGATGCTGTAATGTACTGTTGATAGTGGCATGAACGGCAAGTCTTCTGTTTTGGGAAGAAGAAGAAAATGATGGGTGAGATCTTTCAGTGTGATTTTAGGAAAGAGAGGAGGCCCAATCTCACGAGAATCTCAATGCAGATAACATTCCGCACATGACCTATTGGCTCACTGCCCGCTGACACGCCAATAGGACAGTGACTTGACCAGACTCCCCATATGCCTTAATGACAGAGGTAGCCAAGCTCTATGTGGCTTGGGTCAGCCTCAGGGGTCTTGCCAACCTGAGGAGACCCCAGGCCACCTACAGCTGGCCAGTCAGGTCTCTGGGGGATTCTGGAGACTTGAGAATGAGTCCTACCTGGGGCAAAAACTAAATGATCCATTGAAATCTTTTCCAAACTAATGATTCTTCAAGGCACCATTTGAGTATCGTGTTACACAGTCTTTCACAAGGTGAGCACCATCAAAACTTGGTGTACCAGGTTCCAGAAGTAAGGGTTGGAGGCCATACTCAAATTCCTTCCAGGGAACCCTTCTTCTGCAAGTCTGATCTTGTAAGATCTCCCCTTCTTAAAGGACATCTAGCTACTGCTAACATGCAGCTAACAGAGAAAGAGCCCTTGTTTCTATAAAATCCCCCAGCAGAAGTAATTTGTTTCATGACTCAAACAGCCAACATATATATTTTTAAAGAACTGCAAAAGTTTACATGGTTCCAATTTTATTTTGCCTTCTAATGCAAACTTTTCAAAGCCTGCCTTTCATAACACACTGGGAGGTAATGCATGGGTCCAAATGACTTGACAGTTTCTTTTAATTTACATGCATCTAAGCAGATGTGTAAAATTCCACTAGTTCAAGACACTTCCTTTTTTAAAACAAATTTCCAGTTCAAATTATGCATTTATAACAGTCTGCAATATATGATTTCTAAGGCTAAACAGTCATGGAAAGACCGGACAGAGAAACAGCAGCGTATCACTACCCCCACACTCGGTCAGCCCTTCCCCCTGCACTGCCTTCCACAGCGAAAACTCCTAACCTGCCGGTGGAAAGTGCGAATGCATCACCGCAACGGGGCCACGGGGCCGTCCCTGCGGTTCCCAGCGTCCGTAAAGGAAGGGCCGCTAGTTCCTTTTTACAGACAGCTTTGAGCCTTGGTTCCTGAGATTCTTTTTTTTTTTTTTTTTTTTACCCTTAAGCTTACTTTAAACTAAAGAATCCACCAACTGCAGACATTTTTCCTTTCTTCCTTGTAAAGAGCGACTTAGAAGATCACTACTTTTAACTCCCAGGAAACAGCAGCAGTTTTCACATCAAAATGAGGCACTGGAAATAATGTGCTATAATGACTAAATGTTTAAAAATTAAATCTTTCAACATCGTATACATTTATGCTGCTGTACATGAAACAAACACAGAGTTAAAAGTAACGTAAATGCACTATTAGCTACCCTGGGCTTTGAAACAGCTTCAATGGAGAATGACGGACTCACTGCCTAACAAAGACTCTCTGCTAGAGTCTCCAAGTTGACATTTTAAAAATATCTAATCACCCTTTTGGATGATATTCCAATTACTGAAAACAGTATCTACCACAGTGAAGCAGTCCACTTGGAACGCATCCAATTCCGGTTGGACATGAGAAATATTCAAACCCCAACAATGAGTTCAGGAAAAAGGCACCACTGGGGAGGGCAGGTGTAGTGCAGCTAGAAGGCTTCCTTTAGGAGCACTACTGTGCAAAAACCCAGAGAGGAAGAAAATAGAGACATTCTTTTTCTAGAATCCCCAAATAGTAACATGTCTTAGCAAACTCTAAACAAATCACAGCAAAAAAAAAAAAAAAAAAAAAAAAAAAGACTCCCTTAACCCTGAACAGCTTTTTTAGGCAGGCTTTGCTTGAAAACCTTTAGATGGAGTTCTCCCTTTGCCCTGTTTTGCAACAAGATGAGCACTAATGTTTTTTTTTCTTTATGAAATAAACAGAGAATCACTCCCCCTTTGTGTACAACAAACGAGCCAAAGTTCAAAACTGGCTGGGAGACTACCAATCCCAGTGGATTAAAGAGCTTTTGCCCAAGAGAAATAATACTGATAAGGTTCAGAGTTCTATTTTACAGCCTGAGCAGCCAAATGCTCAACTATTCTGTGCAGCGTTCAATTCTGCCTACTCCCCAATCTCCAGTGACCTACAGGGATCTGCCAATCCACACAGAGACTCCCACACGGATGAAAAATGTCCATTTGCTGCTCAGTGCCAAACAGGTTTCCCAATCCTCGATTGCCTCAACTCAAATAAGAAGGGGGAAGTCCAGAGGGGAGGGGAACACGCAACACCATCTCCAGAGATGACATTCTTTGTCTTGCAAGAGACACTTAAGTTCATTAGAAATGGACAAGGTATTAGGTGGCAAAAGGAGATATGGGGATCGAGAAGGAACAGAAACAGCTGTACTCTCTGAACGAGACCCCAAGCAACACTGAGGTTGCAGAGGTAATCGCGGGTGCTTGGCTTCCAACTAGCCGCGCAAAGCTCAGGGCGCCCAGGCAGGGGCGGCCAAGGACCAGGGGAAGCCCAGAAGACAGTTCCCATTAGAGGGCGCTCTTTGGGCGACGTAGGGAAACAAGCTCCAGCCACTGAAACCCACCCAAAGGAGAAACCAAGTTCCCTCTGCCAGAAACCAAGTGCCTGCAGCTTGCAGGGGTTAGGAGAAGAGACTCCTCCAGGCCTCGAGGGCACGCCGGCCAGGGCCAGCGATGGCGAGCGTGGCGGGCTGGAAGCCTGGATCGCCGAGCTGCCACGCCACCCGAGGCGGAGTGGTGCCACACGCATCCCGCTTCGCCCGGCACGCCGCACTCCAGTGCAGTCAGTATTAAAATGTCCTCCTGCCCCTCAGGGCCCGCGGGCCGCCCTCAGTCCTTCAAGAAGGAAGGGGACTCCGCAGGGCCCGGATTCCAGCGACCGGCACCCCAGCACTTCCCGGCCCGTTTCGCTAACCCCCGCAGGAACGCACACTGCGCCTCCATGGGTAGCGTTTCCACACAGCGTCTGCTCCTTCACCCCAACCACGGAGAACATCAAACAAAAGAACTTTTGCAAACTTTCCTCTCCCAATACTCGCGACTTTCTTAAATCAGGGTCACCTCCCCCCAGAACTTGCATTCAATCGAGTCGGAGAGCTGGCGTGGGGAGATGCTGTGCAGAGAAAGGGACCTCAAAGTTTCCCGGTCACCCCTGGGTCTCAGGGAGCCCGCGGAGAGAACCCGTTCCCTTGCAATCCCTCTCTGGGTTCCTGTCTCCAGCCACCTTTCCCCCTTTGGTCCTTCCCGGGCGACGCAGCAAGACTCTAGAGGGCGAAGAAATTGGTAGTGACTTTCAGGGGCCTCTGCGGCTTGACAAAACTGCGATTCTCGTGCCCTCATCCCCAGGGACCTCGGGACAACTCCAGTGAGCGGTGCTGTTCTGTAGGGAGGGAAGGCGAAAAGGCGTGGAGGAGCCAGTGCGTTTGTTCCTGCAGCTCCCTGGGGGTGTAGGAGGTGCGAACCCCCAAGTGGCGCTCCCTGATTCCTGCTGGCGCCGTGGACTCCCCTCGCCCCGAACACCCGTAAAAGGCGCGCGCGCGCGATCCCCTCCTGGCCCACTCACCGACTCCGCGGACACGCAGGCCACCAAGCCCAAGGTGAGCAGAATCCAAACGCGCTGCATATTCCCCGAAGACCGGCTAGGAGCTGCCGCTTGCAATGGGGGCGAAACGAAGCCCCTTGCCCAGCACCGGGCACAGCCACGCAACGGGACCCGGAGCAGGAGGCTCCGGCTGGATGCTCGGGGACGCTCGCTACCTCCTCCTGCGCCTGCTCCCGGGTCTTCCGCTGCGCCCCGGGAACGCGGTTCCTTCTCACTTGTTGGTTTCTGCGCTCCTGACGCCGAGTTGTTGCTCGGGGGAATCTGCTCTCTGGAGCTTTTCTAGCTCTGCTGTTATTTCACTCCTCCGCGGAGTCCTTCCCTGCGTCGCGGCTCAGCTTCTTTTCTTGAGGAATAAATTAGATGGCTTGGAATGTAGCTGCAGCTGAAGTTTGGGGGCAGAGCAGTGGGGGTGCGCTCCGCGCGGCTGGAGCTCCCGGAGTATCTGGAGAGAAGCGCGGTGGAAGGCGGCTGGTGGCCCAGCGGCTGCGCCCCTCCTCTCTCCGCCGCACCGCCTCCCTCCCGGGGTCCTCCTCCTCTCCTCCTGCTCCCTCCCTCTCTCCCAACCAAGCTGGCTGCTCCGGGCGCCTCTGGGCGTCTGGGGGAGAGGAGGCGGCAATGTGACTCCTAGCTAAACCCGAGAGAAATTCCTACGGGATTACGCTGGGATTGGCAGCCCCGGGGACCAGTGGGCGCGGGCGGCTCGGCGTGTTACTGCTCTGAGTCGGTGTGTCTGCAATCAGTACTCCAGTGCTCCTTCGTGTTCTCGCCCTCCTCTCCCCTTCTCTCTCCGCTTTTCCTCTCACCTCCCTGGGCTCTTTCCTCCATGCTCTTTTCTTCTCTATTTCGTTGTCTCGCCACTTTCATTTTTCTGGAGAAAGATCGCTGAAGCAACGAGAGACATATTTAGCTGTTCTGCCTGCGAGTATTAGACCAGTAGGGGGAAAAAAAAAACTGCTTTGAGAGTTGGAAAAATACATACACAAAGTTTACAGATGCCTTTAAGCAGTGTGAAGTGTTTATAAATGTCCACTTTCAGAAAATTGTATTTGAAAAAAGAAGACAATACAGGTAAAAAATGTATACTGAGTATTTCCCACCCCAGACCCCCACCCCCACCCTGCCAAAAGAAAAGTGGAGGAAGACGCCTATAAACCTAAAATGCAACACTTTCAACGCCCATAATGTCATTAAGGGTCTAAATACCATTTCCGCCTCACACGCAGTTTAAGCCCCTAGGGCATTTTATAGGCTTCATTTCAGCACAGAGGTGTTAACACTTGGAAGCTACAAATAGGATAGTTTGATGAAAAATTGGATGGAGACCCTGAATAATAACAGATTTAAGAGAACTTCAAAGAAAAGAGGGATAAAGTAATT
The DNA here is from genome assembly GCA_004027475.1 of Anoura caudifer. Lineage (NCBI taxonomy): Eukaryota > Metazoa > Chordata > Mammalia > Chiroptera > Phyllostomidae > Anoura > Anoura caudifer. Next base: position 77,104 of record PVKU01005627.1, on the reverse strand, counting down.
TCTAGTTTGAAGAAAATAATGAGCATGTATTTCCCAAATGAAAGTAATTGATCTGAAATATTTTGGGTTTGTTTTTTTTTTTTTTTCATTCCATGTCTAGGGCATACCACAGAACATGTCGAATGCTTATCCCCTTCCAGTTTCTAACACTATTTCTCTCTCTCTGACCTACAGAGTAAATGAATCACGGCGTCATTCTGCTTCTGGAATGCCATCTCCAGGAGACCAGAGACCTTACGGTCTTGTCCACCACTGTTTTCTCGTTCCTGATACAAAAGACACACAATATTTATTGAATAAATTTTGTTTGAAAACTGAATCTAGCCCTGGCCAGGTGGCTCTGTTGGAGCGTCCTCCAGAACACCAAAAGGTTGCAGGTTTGATTCCTGGTGGGGGCGCATGCAGGAGGCAAGCCCACGCACGCTCTCTCTCTCTCTCTCAAATCAATAAACATATCCTCCAGTGAGGATTACAAATCAATCTATAGTGCATAAGACTTACAACAGAAAGATACATAGATGTAGCTATATAGATACTAGGCTATGATAATATTCTAAGTGAGAATACAACATCTTAGCAATGTTCCACTGTAATGAATCTAAAAGAAAGAAATTTAGAGAACTGGAGAGTTACAACTCAAGGTTGGAGACACCCAGCTTGTGGCTTTTGAGTGCTAACTATGAAACTCCCCATGGGCGAAATGAAGGCATTGTCAGCCAGAAGGGTAATATGGAGAAGTGGAAGAGAGCAAAGAAGAAAGAAGGGAAAAGATCAGTTGTAACATTGGAAGTTGTAACATTGGATGTTTCTGATTCCACAGAAATTGAACTAGCACCTCTGAATTAATGTGGGTCCAGGTGGGTTTGTGAAAGAATGCACTATGACCATATTTCTCATAAGTAGTTCTGGTGGGTTGAAGAATTTCATAAGGAGAGACTTCTGAAAGGAAGTTCTAAAAAACGAGAGAGCCATAAAATGTCACCTCTCTCCCCCAAAGAGACCTAGTCTGCTCCTCAGCCTTCAAGCAAGATCATACCCCCATTCTCTTCCCAACAGTTAGAGTCCGTAAAATACATTAAAGTTCCAATAAAAAGGGAAAATGCATTCATTCACCGGGTCTCAGTTTTTGCTGCCTATTGGGGCATCCCACCTAACAAGAAGCATGGTGGTTTCTCTTGGCTTCAGCTTGGCCAAAGACGGATAAAACTGAATAAGCAGATGCATCTGTTGGAGGAATGTATCTGTCCATGCACCTGAAGACACATCCCAAGGCTCTTGACATTTATGAGACTCCCAGTAATTTGTTCTTTATAAATAATCACACGGCTTTGAGCATACAGATAATATGGGGGGATGGTGCCGTTTTGACGGTTAAACATACCAGGTACACGAGAACAAGTAAATATTCAAGTTCTTGTGTTCAAATGCATCAACAGGTGTGGCCAAAAGGATAATGTGACCCTATAAAATCACTTCCATAAGAACAGAAGCAAAAAAGTTACTTACGCTGAGTGGGGTTGAGGTGTTAGGAACAGGTCTAAATGTTGGAAATGACAAAGCCCTTTGTCTTAGTCCTTTTGAGCTGCTGTAAGAAAAATACCATAGAGTGAGCAGCTTATAAACAATAAAAATTTATTTCTCACCGTCCTGTAGTCTAGGAAGTCCAAGACCAAGGAAAATTGTGTGCCTGGTGAGAGCCAGCTTCCTGGTTCATGGATGGCTGTCTTTTCTCTGTGTCCTCACACGGCAGAAGGGGGGAGGGAGTTCTCTGGGCCCTTTTATAAGCTCACTAGTCCCATCCATGAGGCCTAAGCTCTGTTAAAAAAGAGACAACGGGCCCAAAATGGAATCACTTGTGCTAAACCCCATATCAACAAACCAAGACAATACCTAACCTAACTGCAGTTTCAGCCTCTCCCAGGCATGCAGTCTTAAGTCTGGAATTTTCCTGCGAGCAGGAGTGAGGCCATCCACCTGAGAGGCCCCTTTCATCACCTAAGGGACAGTGACATTGCCTGAAACAACCCACTCTTTCCTTCCTTCTGCCTGTAGAAGCCTTCCATTTCATCCAGCTCCTAGGCGCTCCGTTCTACCTGGTAGATGAATCATGGAATAAAGCTAATAGGATCTTTTAAGTTTACCCTGCTGGATTTTGTTTTTTCAACAGATTTGGTGGGAACAATGGAATCCAAAGCAAATTTCTGAGCTTTGGGGATAATGAGCAACACAGGCATGGTACTCTGCAAATGCTTTAAGTTCACACTCTTTCTTGCCATCTCTGAAGAGGTGAGTAAGTTCCTCTTGGGTCTGAGCTCTGCTCTCTTTGCATCAAGTTCCCAATCTAACTGGTTTTCTAGTTAGTTCCCTATTTGGTTGGAAATCCCAGTGATGCGGACACTGGCCAGCAGTGTCCATGTCATTATGGATGAAATAAAACATGCACACAGACCGCTGAGTCTGGTGGAGGAAACAGGACGACAGCATGGCTTTTCTCTCAAGGGGAGCAAAAGCCGCGGCCTCCACCATGACAGGCCTTTATTCTAATATTTCTCACATTACAAGATGGTCCTCCTTCCCCATCCCCAGGTTACAACAAAGGAACCAATGCCCCTCATTACATCACAGGAGAACAATATTAGCAAATGAATAGGCAGCCAGTTACACTGAGCCTCTGCAAGGTACTTGCAGGGTGAGGGGGTTTTAGCAAATAGTAAGACTCACAACAGCCTAGGTATATTGCAAATCTAACTACCCATGAGAGAACCTATTTGTGGGCGTGGGTCCTGTGCATCTCTGAGTGGGAGCTGGGCCCACACCACACAGAAGGGTCTGCCACATCCCAGCCCCTGATTCTGCCCTCAGTTACCTTTCTGCCCTCAGTTACCTTTCTCAGTAACTGCGGGTACTTCTGTCCTCAATTCCCCACTGTGTGGAACCCCAGTCCACAGTCCCCATTTTGGGGCTCCACTGGTTCAGTCATCTCTTCAGTCCCCAGCTTCCACACTGGGAACTCCTGGTGGTTACTTGCAGAAGTCAGACTGGGTTTGACTTAAAAATCAGAGCGGATTGGGATTGGGCTGGGGCCAATTTAAGCTGCAGTGGGTCCAGGAAGCAAAAGCTACTGCTAATGGGAATCTCAGAAGACACAAACACACACCACAAAACTGGTGGGCACGGGTCAAGCGCTTAAAACCTGTTAGAATGTGCATCGCCTAACTCTCAGTCTCCCATGTGAGGATAAGTTGGTCATGGAATGTGGCTGACACTAGGTCACCCTCCAAGAAAACTTTTGTGCGATGAGGTACGTAAAACAGCATCCGACCCCCAAATCAGAGGCACATCTCTTTCATGTTAGTTTGACTCCAAGGAACCCAAAGGCTTAGCTAAAAGAAGTGGTACAGAATCCTTAAATTCCAGAGAGCTAAATGGGCCACCCTCCAGCGTACTTGTTTATTTCCTATCTAAAATTATGGCCCCAGAAGCTATAAATATCAACAAAAATGGCAAAATCTTAATGCAAACAACAAAGAATTACAACAACCAATATAGGGAATGTTCTAATTAGACAAGACAGTTCATTTAAGAAGTGCACTTGAAGTTAGGTTTTCCAAATCGAAGAAATGGGAAACTGACTATAATTGGCATGCAGAAGTTGTCAAAAGGCTTCGAGATTCCAAAGCAGCTTCCTTAAAAGATTTTTTTGCAGAAGGCTCATGAAACGTTAAAGACAAAAGAGGTTCTTAAAACAGAAGACAGTAAGACTACTGTGGTTCTCACTGCTCCCCTCTATCCTGCTCCACCTGAGAACTCATGTGTGAGTGACCTTTCCACTCTGAGGAGACTATTAAATAACTACCTTCCAAAATGAGACCACCCCAGGTTGCAGGCTTTCCTCCTCCGATACCCTTCCCTCCATGGTAAAAGGCCAAGCTAAGGGCCATAGTTGAAGAATTTCCTTAAACCCAGGGAAGGACCGCAGAAGTTGTCTGAAGAACTTAGTCATTGTCAAGGTCTATGACTCTGAGCTGCCAGTTCTTGATCGGCCTGTGCACACGCTGGTAAGACCTGGTGAAACCCAAAACGCATAAGAGGTGCAAAATGGCAAAGCCCCGAGGATGATATTCAAGCTGCTTGAATTTCAGCATGGACCAGAGAAAGCTCACAGCATAGCAACTAATTTTTACAAGCCATTCCTAGAGTTTGCCCTGCCCACACTGATTGGTCTATTGTTCAAACATGCAAATAAAGGGAAGATGAATCTGTAGCAGACCTTAAAGCTCTCTTCCAGATTCCATACAATAAACAAATGGGTCACCCAACCTGCTTGAGTAGTATTATTGGTTGGGTGACCTGAATAATCTCCTAAGATTTTATCAAAATTCTTCCAACCTGTTGGCCTTACAACTACAACAGCTCCAAGGCCAGAGACCTAAAATAGCACCTGGGCCTCTCACATCATACCCTCCTGGGAGTCCATTATCAAATACAAACCCAGAGACTGATGTCTCAGTTATAATCAACTGGGATGCTCAACTGAGATACTGGCAAAGAAACTGTCCTCATAGGTCCTCTGCAAATTCTTCAACATCAACTCCAATGCCCCATCTACCTTCAGAGGAGGCTTTCTCCCAGAGCTGATGGAACTGTTAGGGATTTTTTTGGTCTATTTTTCTCGGCTCATAAGCTTTAGCCACCTGAGCCAGCAAACTTAATTTATTCCATATATACAAAAACAACTTAAATCCAGCTTCTTTTATAACTGGTGAATTTGGTATTATTATACCTAATTCATGGCTAATATTTTAAAACAGAAGCTATAAGATCTTTGTTTGCATCAGTCTGTATATTTATGTGTATTTCTCTATATATATGTATTGTAGATGTATGGTATTTTTTACCACCAGATGGCATTGCCAAAAATTAATTTGTAAAAGTGCTCCTTTTAATTGGCTTAAAACACTAAGGGCTTATAGAAATTACAGTCTCAGAAATATAGTAGAAGCTAATTCATATAAATTTTAGGTTGACGTGATCTGGGAAATATTTGGTATTAAATCTAGTTTAAGTTTGTTTAAAGGCCTGTCTTTGCAGAATATATATATATATATATTTATATATATATATATATATATATATATGCTGTCATATTCCACCTAGGCTTATTCTACCTAGGCTTACTAACAGTCAAATAAGTTCATGTTGTCTCTTACAAAATTGTCAGCAAGAAAAATAGTTTGGAATGGTGGCTAAATTTGTCTAATGTGTCATGAAGTTTTTGTGGGTCATCTAAACGTACCATATTTTTAGGACTATAAGATGCACTGGACCATAAGATGCACCTAGATCTTAGAGGAGGAAAATAGGAAAAAAATTTGAAGCAAAAAATGTGGTAAAATATTTAATAACCTGTGACCCTGCTCCACCGCCACCCCCCCCCACACACACACAGTGAGCCAGGTAAGCTACATTTCAGACTATAAGACGCACCCCCATTTTTCTCCCAAATTTGGGGGGAAAGTGTGTCTTATAGTCCAAAAAATATGGTAATTGTTAAGAACAAGTAAATTAAATAGATGTAAGCAGGGTGAAAAGTTTTTAAATGAACCTTTAAAACAGTTTTCCCAAGTGTTTTTGGTACCCTGAAACCTTAAAGATTTGCTAAGTTAAGTTAAATGATACATTGAGTTAAGTTTATTGAGTATCTGAATCATTTCCAAATAATATTAAATGCTGAAATATTAATTACTGGACATATATACTTTTGGCTTCCATTTTCAGAGAAACTAAAGATATATGTATGTGTCTATTTGTAAATACATATTTTGTCAAGCTGAGAAATTTACTACAAGAAAGCATATATTTCTGGAAATTATAAAAAGTACTTACAAATTTACCAAACAACAGAATGCCAATATAAAAGACAGTTAGATCACATTTACTTAATTCTTAAAAGATTTCTAAGGTTTAAAGACTTCTAATATATAAGATTAAAGCTACTACAGATAACAAGGGAAGCATCTCTGTATGCGAGGAAAAGTAAAATGTAAGGAATAGAAATGCACTTGGTGAAGGGAAAAGGAAGTGATTTTGTTCTAAAAAGAAGGTGATTGTTTCAAAATAGGAAAGAGGAAAATCAGAAGACAGAATCTAAACCTTGTGGAAGGCTTCTTGAAAAAGAACTCTTGACAAAAGAAATGCACGTGTGGTCGAGTTGGCTTCAATTTAAGTGAATTTAGGTCAGTGAAAAATGAGTTTCAATATCAAAAGTAAGCTGGTGCAAAATTAGAATTGGTTTTCACTCTCTTAAAGACTTTTCTTGGACTATTGGTCAATTTATGATATCAGATTGTAAAGGTTTCTTTTTTTTTACCTGTCTAGAGAACAAAGATTTTGTGTCTTGTCAAAATACTTTCTCATGTTGTCTCTATCAGATCTTCTGATACTTAAGAAAATTGAATATTCTCTATTTAAAATGTTGGTTTGGTTTTTTATTTTACACAACTTAACTTCCCCATTTTGCCCTGGCAATCTCTGTCACTTTGGTTAAATGGGTAACGAAGTATTGTTTCATAATGATCTATTATCCAATTTGGCCAAGTATTTGAAAACCCTTTGATATTCTTGGCAAACGTCCCCAAATCAAATTCTAAATGAATTTTTTTGTACCTAGAAGTAACTTTAGGATTTTTCAGAGAGGCCCTAGAGCATTTCAAAAGATTCTTTTCCCCTCTCCTTATAAGAGATAAACTAATGAGGCTAATTTATATGTTAAATAACATGGGAAGTACTGTGAAATATGAAGTAATGCTAAGCCTCCTTTATGTTATATTTGTACAGGTATGTGTTATAAATTTTCCAGAAGTTACATGAAATTCCTAACATCTGATATGTCCTAGTCTAACATTATCAGTCATAATTCCAGTTATTATCTCAAAATGTTGTGTCACAGAAATAACCAAATTTCCTTACCAATTCCATTATAATGAGCCCTCATCAGATCTCTAACAATGGACATTTAAAAAAAAACTTTTTGGACTTCCGGCCAAGATGGTGGCATAGGTGCACACACTGTGCCTCCTCTCACAACCAAGATTAAGGACAACAAAAATATAGAACCAAAAAGAAACAATCAGAACAGATAGAAAATTGAATTGTACGGAAGTCCGACAATGACTCACCCAGACCGGTAAGAGGGGCGGAGTTGGCGGGCAGCAGAGAGGGATCGCTGCAGGCGAAGATGGTGGCTGGTGGTCCCGGGCACGCAGGCGGCAGTTTGCACACCACAGGTGCACAGGCAGCGCTTGCCGAGTGCAGAGACACAATGAGCAGACCAAGCGAGGCGCACAGGCCGCTGACCTTGGACACACTCGTGCGCAGATAAACCAGGTGAAAACAGCCAGCAAGGCAGACTGCCTGTGGCACGACGCAGGGCCCCAGAGCCGGAAGTGAAGCCTGGAGGCACTGATTGAAAACACTTGTGGGGGGGGCGGAGTTTCTGGGAGGGAGTCCCTGCCTCACAGGAGAGTTTGTTAGGGGACCCACGGGGTCCTGGAGTGTGTGCAGGCCCACCCACACAGAGGTCAGTACCAGAAGGGCCCAATTTGCTTGGGGAAAGTGGCGGAAGGGACTGGAATCTGAGAGAGAGTGGAACAAGTGCCATTGTTCCCTCTCAGACCCTGCCCCCACATCCAGCATCACAACCCAGCAACTGGGTTGCCCTGTCCTTGTGAACACCTAAGGCTCTGCCCCTCATGATGTAACAGCGGAGACTAGACCAAAAAAAAAAAAAAGAAAAAGAAAACCAAAAATGGCTCAAATGGGAGAACAGATCAAAGCCCCAGAGCTAATTCATCTAAGGGACCAAGAGGTAGCCAACCTATCAGATGCATAGCTCAAAGCACTGGTGATTAGGAAGCTCACAGAATTGGTTGATTTTTGTTGCAAATTAGATGAACAAATGAAGGCTACAATAAGTGAAATGAAAAAGAATGCACAGGTAACCAATAGTAATGGGAGGAAAACTGGGACTCAAATCAATGGAGTGGTCCAGAAGGAAGAAACAACCAAACAGAAAACAAGGAAGAAACAAGAATTCAAAAAAAATGAGGAGAGGCTTAGGAACCTCCAGGACATCTTTAAACATCCCAACATCTGAATTATAGGGGTACCAGAAGGGGAAGAGGAAGAGCAACAAGTGGAAAACCTATCTGAACAAATAATAAAGGAGAACTTCCCCAATCTGGCAAAGGAAATAGACTTCCAGGAAGTCCAGGAAGCTCAGAGAGTCCCAAAGAAGGTGGACCCAAGAAGGAATACACCAAGGCACATCATCATTACATTAGCCAAGATTAAAATGAAGGAGAGAATTCTAGAAGCAGCAAGGGATAAGGGCACAGTCACCTACAAAGGAGTTCCCATCAGACTGTCAGATGATTTCTCAAAAGAGACCTTGCAGGCAAGATGGGGCTGGAAAGAAGTATTCCAAGTCATGAAAGTCAAGGACCTACATCCAAGATTGCTCTATCCAGCGAAACTGTGATTTAGAATGGAAGGGAAGATAAAGTACTTCTCAGATAAGGTCAAGTTAAAGGAGTTTATCATCACCAAGCCCTTATTATGTGAAATGTTAAAGGGAATTATCTAAGAAAAGGAAGATAAAAAATATGACAGTAAAAAGACAGCAAACTCACAGATATTAACAACCATACCTAAAACAAAAGCAAACTAAGCAAACAGCTAGAACAGGAGCAGAAACACAGAAATGGAGATCACGTGGAGGGTTAGCAACAGGGGAGTGGGAGGAGGAGAGAGGGGGAAAAGGTAGAGAATAAGTAGCATAGACAGTGGGTAGAAAATAGACAGGGGGAGGGCAAGAATAGTGTGGGAAAAGTAGAAGCTAAAGAACTTATGACACATGGACATGAACTAAAGCGGGGGAATGTGGGTGGGAGGGGGTGTGCAGGGTGGAGAGGAATGATGGAGAAATGGGACAACTGTAATAGCATAATCAATAAAATATAATAAAAAATAAAACTTTCTGTCATTTATTGACAGTTATTTCTTTACTCAGATACTTTGTAACAGGATTGCAAAAGTACTTCATCTCCAAGGAAATTCAAGGAAAGGACTTTTGACAAGTAAAGGTGTCTGATAACTTTAAGTCATAAAACTCAACGGGGTCAGAATTTCCAGAACTAATGGGAAAAAACTGAGTTGAAACAGAACAAGAATTAATAACAGAACTGAATGGACTGAGGAGTAGGATTTTAATTTCCATGAAACATTGCTGGTTCTTTACTGTTTTATTTTTCCATATTTAAGGAAAGCTTTTCTCTTAAGCTATGAAATGTAGCAATTTGATAAAGTATACCTTTGTAAACAAATACGAAACATTTACTTCTCCCTAATAATACCACCATAACTTAGAAAGGAGTATTCTTTTTATAGCAACACAGTTACTTGCATAAATTCAATAAAAATCTATTCTCTTTGCAACAGGCCTTGAAAAATTCTCTCTGGCTCCTTACTTACAAGGTTCCAGCAAAGCAGTCTCTTTTTTAAAATCAATAATCACTTTATTTATTTATTTATTTTTATTGTTGTTCAATTACAATTGTCCTCATTTCTTATAACAGGCTTACATGGTTGGTCACTATTCTTGCTGCCCTTATGTGAATAGACCAGCCAAGTCTATAGCAAACAAATTAGCTTTCTGTGATTATCCATGAAAAAAAAGAAATAGGGATAATTATAGAGAGAAAAATTATCTTTGCACCTTTGTCTATATTACATTATAATCGTGTTAATTGTCTTTGAGAGTCTGTTGTATACCTGTAAAGTGGATTGCATCTTGAATTCTTCTAGTTTCCTGAAAACCTAGCTATGAATCTACAAACTAACATTTTTAATTTTCTCCCATTCTTCTGATTTGGAATAGCTAGGAATAAAGACCGCCCTTGAATCTCCTTGGAAGGGACTACAGCAGTCCTCCACACTAACCAGCTGGCCGTTGGACTTCAGCTGAGGAAGGCTCCCCTGACGTGTGTGCAAACGCTGGAGACCTGCAAACCAGAGTGACTAGGAAGATAAGTAGCTGACACTGAAGTGAACTGCTTCCTCCCGAGATGCTGCATCAGGACTTCATACTTTAACTAAACATGAAACGCTCCTTCTCTTTCTTTTCTTTACTGTGGCATTGACCTAAAAAGAGAACACCATCATCTGTTTTTCCTAGGATGTTGCTAAGGTGGATAATCGTTGAGAATGCTGGATGTTTTATCTGTCCATGCTGCTAGAGAATCTGTGGTCTATTTCCCTATCTCTGGTTAACAGCCCCAAACTCAGGGAACTTTGAATCCAGTCTATGCTAAGAAAGGGACACAAGGCCAGGGTCACTAGAATAAAATTGCCTGTATGGTCTATAGACCCTTAAAATTGTGCTGGCCTCCATTAAACTTGCAGTCCTGAGCCACGGATTTAAATGGGAATTACCAGGAGGCCTTCGTGATTCAGGATTCTCTTCCTTTGGCAGGGCCCTGCTTCCCTGGTGAGGAGTAATTGTAGATGCGGCTGCCATCAGGAGTCTCCCCTTTATTCTTGAATATATTGTGGAATCTGCTGCTAAAGCAATTGCTGACTCTCAGACCAAAGTTGTTCTTGATCGGATAGCTCTTGATTATCTTTTACCTGAGCCCGATGGTCTATGCTATAACCCAGCACCTGGATTAACACTCCTGGGGAAGTTGAGTCCAGTTACATTGGGCTTAGACTCCTTCAACAGGGTCTGTCTTTGATTCATTTAATTTTGATTGTTTTGGTTTGGGGGACCATGGCTCCAAAGTGCATTTCAAACATTGGGAATTTATCCTACATATAATAACCATAGTAGTCTCCCTGGCATGCCGTATTTTCTCAAAAGCTTTATGTGTGTATTCACAGCCAGTAACTACTAAGCAAATGATTTTTCTAAGATTTGAACCTCAGAGCAGGAATGAAGAGAATGACCAACTTAAAATTTTTGAACTTAAAGTAGTGGCTTGTAAATATCACAGAGATTCTGGGAAAAATAACAACCCTCATGACCTGTGAATATCATGCAGAGAAGCAACAAAAACTGTTAGAATTTTAGAGCAGTACCAGGGACTGGCAATAATGCCTTAATTTTTTATCATCTCTCTCAGTTGAGCTGAGAGTCTGATCAAAAGGAGGGAACTGGTCAAAAAGAGACAACAGGTCCAAGATGGAGTCACCTGTGCTAAGCCCCCTGTCATCAAACTGAGACTTAACACCTAACCTAATTGCAGTTTCAGCCTCTCCCAGGAATGTAATCTTACATTAAGTCTGGAATTTCCTGGTTGGCACTGGCAACATCATCCACCTGACAGTCCCCTTTCATCCCCTCAAGGACGGGGACAATGCCTGAAACAATCCACTCTTTCCCCTGTTCTGCCTATAAAAGCCTTCCATTTTGTCCAGCTCCTGGGAACTCCTTTCTGTCACCTAGACGGGATGCTGGCCAGTTCATGAATTATTGTATAAAGCCAAAAGATCTTTAAAATTTACTCAGCTGCATTTTGTCTTTTTAACAGCTCTCATGATCTAAGTACCACCCAAAGCCCCAGTGTCATTACTATCAACTTGTGTGTTAGGATTTCAACACATAAAATTGGGGACGGGGGCACAAACATCCATTGGTGGCCTGTCTGGGTGTCCTATGAACTGGATTTTTAACTGATGATGACTATAATTTGGTAGCATTTGGTGGATTATGTCGAATACACTAAGTGAGCATGTGACCAGAGCCAACAGCCCCTCACTATTATGTGTGTTCAGGTCCTCCTTTGAGGAGCACAAATTATCAAAACCAATCATTTCCCAAATAGCTTTGCTGGTTGTTAAAAGAATAAATATCCTAACTCAAGAATCTCAGGAGAAAATGGAACAAATAAATAGAAACTGAGATGTAGAAATATGTGAAAAAGGAAACAGGAATTAAAAGGTAACCAGACAAAATAAAATAATATAAATGAAAGCTACTAGGGACGTGTTTTTTAACCTAAGCTGACACATTGATCATTACGGCATCTAATGATATCACCTGGTAACCACGGACCAACTGGTGCTGTGTCCCAAGGTGGGCTGTCCAGAGTGGGGAACTGCAAAGGGAGAAAGATGTCACTTTATCATTGGTTGTTCTTCCACTTTCCATTCCCTGGAATGTTATCAGAGGGCTAGGCTAGAAATCTATTAGGTAGTATCAGCCCTGACAAAATTCACCTGAAAGATGGTAGAACCTGAGAATAAGAGGGAATCCAGCCAGCCAACTATTAATTACCCATGCTAATAATGGCAACTGAGTGGAGGTCATGATGAAAATCTACAGGCAATCTAAAAACATCTATTCTTAGTCGAAATCTTTCCACTGTTTTCCCCATTTGCCTCTGTCAACCCTTTGCCAGGGAAGTTGGGTGACTTGAGTTTCATGATTTGATTTGGTGTTAATGTTAAACAAAATGTTATATTTTGGGTAGCAGGACACAGGCAAGAAAGTCAAGAAATTGTCCAGTATATGAATTATCCCCTGAATAAAGCAGAGGAGGCAAAAAGGCAAAACATTCTTGTCTGTTTCCCTAATAAAATGGTATGTTCTTTAAAGGCTGGCAAAACTTAACATTCATTCAACAAACATACATGTATCACATACCACATGTCAGGTACTCATTGCGTAGGCCCATGAATTTTACTGAAACATGTCATAGTTAATACATCTCTAAACTAAGAGGTGTCCTCAAATCACGAGTCTGTGTCTAAGGTGCATGTCAAATTTCATCCTAAAATCAAATATGAAATTTTGAAGAAAACCGTGTTTATAGAACACATTGTTATAGGGCACCAAACAACGTTTTTCTAAGAGCCCTCTTGGTATATAAATTTAGCTAGGTCTCATACAGATGTTTTCAAGTTATGGCATTGCCCTTGTATATATCCAGAGTATCGTTTTCCAGCTGCACAGGAAAATCTAACCTTGGCTGTTTTATGCAAAATGGTGCCTCTCTTGTTGTTCCCATCTGTAGACTATTACTCTAGTGTCAACTAGCCATAAACATAACCCCATTTACTGTAATCAGAGATCCATCCTTCCCAAGGCCCTGAAGAGGAACCCTACATACTACACATTAAACGGTCCCACATCTCCTTGATTACAATTATGTGGGGATGGATGTGGGGGCAGGCAATTTATTATTGGGCCGATGGCCCATCAGAGTCACCCTTCAGATTATTTAAGCCAAGGAACTCAGAGTGTAACTCAACTGTATGCTGACCTGGGCGTCATCCAAGACTGTGAAATAGAAAATACTGCTCTACAGTAGGAAGAGTAAAGCAGGTGAACAGAGAGAAGCAGAAAGAGGAGACACGTGGCTCCAGAATTATGTAGGTTTCTCACTTTTTTCAGTTTCTTTTCTAGCCTCTATTGGGACCCAAATCAAACGTGTTCCTATAGGATCTATGAGACACCTGAGTGTCCTTAAGGCCAGATCCTTGTTGTTATTTAGTTCTGTCCCTGGCAAGCCAATAATCCCAAAGAAATACGAAAATGAATAATAATTTTGACTAACTTATCTCCACTCTGAATAGAATGAAATCCTTGTCAGTTAGTGCTTTATAAGGCATATATAGGTAAAGAATGTCTTTATGAAGACAAACTGCTATAAAAATATTTAGATTTCCAGAAAAACCTTTTCAAGAAAATGTTTTCATTATTGAATTACCTTGGGGAAAATGTTTTCCATGGTCAATAGAGATAGAAAATCTTAAAAACCCTAAAATCAGAATACATAGATATTTCTCTGAATAAAATAGTATTGATACTGGGATCACACAGATTAACGAGGGAAACTGCTTCATTGAACATTTTTATAAAATATTCAGAAGACAAAGTGCACAAACGTCCAGGAGTGAAAAAGCTACTAAGTTCTTTCAGGTAGCGAAATGTAAACAGACACGATTGTCACGTGCGGCTGAGTTGCAGAGTAACCCAAAGTGCTAAGGTGACTTAACACAGCCTCATCCACCTGCCGTTAGGGCAGGCTGTGCACTACAGTGGGTCACGGCTCAGGTTTTGTTGACAAGCAGAAGGAGGTTTGGATCCTACTTCCGCTTCCTGTTGTGTTCTGAGAGACCTCGACCCCTGAGGAGGCCACTGAACTTAAGCCTCAGTTTTGTCAGGAGTAGATTGGAGATAATACGGTTAATGTGTGGAGTCTATGAGCTAACGCATGTAAAGTAGTTAGCCAACTACTTCAGAAAACTTACAACAAATGCCAGCTATCTCAGTAAATGTCAGTTGCCATAAATGCCAGTTGTTGTTATCAGTATTTCCTCTGCCTGGAATAACTTACCTTTTCTTGCAATTGCCTGCCTCGCTAATTCCTACTTTCCCGTTCAGTGTTAGTTTAGAAGTGTCCTCATTAGCAAATATTTATGTGCCTACTAGGTGTCACACACCACCTCCCGGCAGCCTTTCCTCATCCCTATAGCCTGAATAAGACCTTTGAGATGATTGATGCTCACCTATTAATTATAACCTGGAATATTTGAGTATTGGGAAAAAGGGCTCATAGGAACATGTGAAGATGTGGCTAAAAGTACAAACAAAACACGGAAAGACATTAGAACGGGCATGGGAAACCCATCATCATTTTATATTTTAATAAAACACACACACCATCACAAGTTTAAGCCCAAATAAAAATCCTGAGAAAGATGATAACATTCCAAAATTGCAGGTTCGGAAATAGAAGTAAAGAGAATCAAATTGTGAAAACAAAATACCACCCCCTTGAATTCAGATAGAAATAAGGAAAATGCTCACGGAAAGGAAAAAATACAATCTATCAAGGAGTCAGAACTCAAAACGTCCACTTTTGCTCCTTTTCTCATGGCTATTAGCTATGTGAGTGGCCAAGGGAGGGAAGTCTCCTCAGACTTCAGTCCACTGTTGCTTGTAAAGCAGCTCCCCCTGCCCTGCCACTCACCACAGGCCCCCCTCACACCCCAGGGGCCCAGTATGACTTGCCCCCTTTCCCATTTCTACTCAGATAACCCTGTGTGGAAACACACACACACACACACACACGCACGCACACACACATGAGATTTGTTTGTTTTGTTCTTGTTTTACAAGATGGTATATGACTTAGGGTGGGAACGCATAACACAATATACAGATGATGTGTTATAGAATTGCACACCTGAAACATACATAATTTTATTAAACAATGTCACCCTGATAAATGCAATAAAAAATTAAAAAGTTAAAATAAATGAAAAACTAAATAAAATAGCTATCAAAAAGTGGCACTCAAAGGAGAGTAAATTTGGAGGCAGTACCATATTTTACATTGAATCAGTATGTATTCTTCCCACAACTACGTTAGGCTTTGCACCAAAGGCCCATTGAGACTCATGCTACATGATAATCTAAAGATGATGGGATTTTTTGCATGATATTGCCAACAGCATTTATTGAATAGACTATCTTTACCACATTTTAGGTTTTTGCCTCTTTTGTCAACATTAATTGACTATAAAGGCATAGATTTATTTCTGGGCTCTTTATTCTGTTCCATTGATTCATGTGTCTCATTACTATGGTTTTGTAGTGTAGTTTGGTATCAGGTAACATGCTTCTCCAATTTTGTTCTTCTTTCTCAAGATTGCTGTTGTCATTTGGAGTCTTTTGTGGTTTTATATACATTTTTGGAACATTCATTCTTGTTCTGTGAAACACACCATTGGTATACTTGATAGGAATTGTGTTGAATCTATAGATTGCTTTGGGTAGTATGGAGATTTTAATGATGTGAATTCTTCCTATCCATAAACATGATATAGGTTTCCACTTATTTGTGTGTTCTTAAATTTCTTTGTTTAGGGCCTTATAATTTTCTGAGTATAGGTCTTTTACATTCTTGGTTGCATTTATTCCTAGGTATTTTATTCTTTTGAAGCAATTGTGAGTGGGTTTGTTTTCTTAGTTTCCCTTTACTCTCTGGGACAGCATGGATAGATCTGGAGAGCATTATGCTAAGTGATATAAGCTGGTCAGAGAAAGACAAGTATTATATGTCTCACTCACATGTGGAATCTAATAGACAAAGTGAATTAATAAGCAAAATAGAGACAAACTCACAGAGACTAGGCTGACAGCTGTTGGGGTGGGAGATTGGGGGGGGCTCAGTAGGGGTGGAGGGATTGAGCAAAAATTTTTAAAAAGAGAAAAAAACTCATGGACACCGACAGCTTTGTGGTGATTGCCAACGGCGGAAGGGAGGTGGAGGAAGGTAGGGGGGGCGATAAATGGTGACTATTGGAGACCTGACTTGGGGTAGAGAACACACAATACAGTGTACAGATGATGTATTGCGGAATGGTGCACCTGAAAGCTGTAGAATTTTGTTAACTAGTGTCACCCCAATAAATTCAATTAAAAAATAAAATAAGATCATGCTTGTCATTTCTCACATAAATCTTGTACCACTACGAAAAAATTACAAAATGGGATTTAAGTCAACATTTTCTGTATCTGGTAGAAATTCCTTCAAGTCACTTGACAGGACTTTCATTCACTTTTTTAATGACTGCGTATTTCATCCTCAATCCAGCCATTTCACTGATATGGGTATTTATTCTGCTTCCAGTTGTTTCCTATGAGCAAGAAGTACCTTTTATAAATTGCCTTAATTAATGTTGATTTTCTTTCTGTGGGATAGATTCCCAAGAGTAGGACTGTTGGATTGGAGAGGATAAAGATTTTTAACATTATAAGGTGTTACTTGCCAATTTTATAACAACAAAAAGTTCTCACACTTCCTCCGATAGTGTTTGAGAGTATCTTTTTCCCTTCTCTGCATCCCAGCCAGCAATAGGTGTCAGCTTTCTTTTTGGCCAACTTGATAAGTATGAAGTGATAGCTTGTTGCCAGTATTATGTGCGTTTTCCTGACTACGGGTGCTTTAGAGAATATTTTCATGTGTTTGTTATATTTGGAGTCGGTCTTCCATCAATTATCTGTTCGTATCTTTTCCCCATTTGTCTACATATGCTTTTTTCTTTTAAGAGCTCTTATAATAGATACATCTACAACTATGCTGTTAATTCATTTTACATGTATTCTTAAATATACAGATCTGTTCGTCTATTTTCATGTCATGCCATATCCATTTTATTACCTTGGCTGCGTAGTGTCCCCTGATGTTTCCAAAGCCAATCTCTGTGGTCTCTCTAACCACACACTTTTTTTCTTGTTTTTCTTGGATATTTTAGGGCATGTCCTTATCCATATAAATTCTAAGGATATTTTGGACAATTAAAACATTTTAGAATTCCATTTGGAATTGAACTAAATTTATGTATTAGTTTGGGACCGTTAACATATTTTATGATATTAAGTCTTCTCAAACCAGAAAATGCTATCAGATTCACTTTGCTCAGATCTTTACATATCTTTTTATAAGATTTTATATTCTTCTTATATATGCTGTGAACCTCGAACATATACTCCCATTATTTATGTACACTTTGTCACTATTACAAATGAATGCCCCCCCCATTTTCATTCAGGAACTTATTGCTAGAGATAAACTGTCTTCTTTAAAATTTATTTTGATTACTACTACTACTATCTTACAAACTTCTTTAATTAATCTACCATATTTTTTACTGGAGTTTCTTGGATTTCTAGGTATACAATTATATCATCAGCAAAAAGTCTGGTTTTAATATTTTTTGTAATGTCTAAGGCAGTCATTTAACCACAGAAATGTTATAAACAGCAATGGTGATAACAAGGCATCCAGTCTAGCTCCTCATTTCGATGGAAATGATCTAGTGTGTTGTGTGTGGTCCATTACAATGACCACAATGGTTTGGGGGTTGATTTATCGATATGATTCTATGGTTTTTATCTTTTAGTTTCTTGATAAACTTGATCGTGTTGTTCTCTGAGATTATCTGATAACTAGCCACTTCCACATTCCTCAGGTGAAGAGAGCTGGATCTTAGTGCATCCATTTTTTGAGAACTTGATAATATTTGCTAATATTTTGTCTAGAATATTTTGCATCTCATTGGAAAGTGATATATGTCCATATTTTCTCATTGTGTTTTCTGCTAGATTGGACTGTGGCATTAAATTTGTGCTGACCGTATAAGACAAATTGGGGAGATTTCCATAGTTTTTCTCTGGCCTGGACCAAACTGAGCACAATGGAAACAACCAGTTCATTAGAGATTAGACGGCACCTGCTCTAGGAAACCATTTGTCTTGGTGCCTGTTTAAAGGTAGCTCTCTCACCACGATTTCTTCTATCACAATTGTTCTAGTCAAGTGCACTCTTTTTGGGGTCACTTCTGGTCATTTGTATTTTGCCAGGGAGTCATTATTATCCTCTAAGTTTTAAAATTTGTTGCCATATATTTGCTTTTAGAGAAATAAGCATTCTCATACAATTTTTAACTTTTGCCATACATTCTTTTCCCGTTCCTTACCATGTCTCTGTGATGCCTGTTTCCCATCGGCTCCAGAGGTTTATCTGTTCTATTATTAATCTTTTGTAAAGTAATGTTTCCATTTACTTGTCCTGATACTTTTTATGTTTGTTTTCCCTTTTTTGTCTTTGCTAATTATCTCTCCTTCCTTCCTTTCTTTCTTTTTCTTTCTTTCTTTCTTTCTTCCTTCCTTCCTTCCTTCCTTCCTTCCTTCCTTCCTTCCTTCCTTCCTTTCTTTCTTTCTTTCTCTTCTTTCTTCCTTCTTTCTTTTGTTTAGAAATTGATTTCTTTATAATTTCTTCAATAAAATTCTAAGTTCTTGTATTTATGTTTTTCTTTAATAATAAAAGCATCTAAACTGTGTGTTTCCTGAATGGAAGTAAGCAATCTATAAAATTTTGTTCTGAATTTTTTTAATTCTGTGTCTAGCGTATACTAAAGAGCACGGCAAATCCATATCCCCTTCCAGTTTCTAACACTGTTTTCTCTCCGCCTGATGGAGAAGATGATTGCGGAGCCCTTCGGCTTCTAGGACGCTCACTGCAGAAAACCAGGGACCGGTCTGTCTTGCCCATCACTGCTTTCTTATTCCTGGTACATAAGACACACAATAAATATTTCCTCAATAAATTTTTATCTGAAACTCCACCTATATTGCATAAGAGGTCTGAGCCTTTAAGATACATAGACGTAGATATTTAGATACTAATCTATGGTAATTTTTTATAATGTTATGAATCTACTATTACAGTATCTTTTTTTTAAAGATTTTTTTATTTATCTTTAGAGGGGAAGGGAAGGAGAGAGGGAGAGAAGCATCAATGTGTGGTTGCCTCTCATGTGTCCCCTGCTGGGAACTGGCCCGAAACCCAGCCATGTGCCCTGACTGGGAATCGAACCGAGATCCTCTGGTTCGAAGGTCTGTGCTCAATCCACTGAGCTACACCAGCCAGGCTAATCTATGGTAATTTTTGAATTTAGAATAAAATATAGTCATACTGTAATTACAATGTTTTAGTAAGAATTACAATGTTTTAGTAAGCTTTCATTGTAATACATCTCAACTTCAGGGAAAACTTCATGTAAACCAAGGAATGCTTGCATTTAACAGACAAGAAACTGTAGCTTGGGGAGTTTCCACCATTTGCCCAAATTGACCTAACTGGTGAGTTTTAGATCCAGGACCACCAGCCCAGTGAGTCTAGAGTTTTTAAAGGTTTTATAAAACCTCTTTCATAAAGTTCTTCTCAGTTGGGAATTGAAGGCATTATTTACCTGTTAGCTTTTTAAAGGCTTAAGCAAAATTTATAAATATTTCATTGAGTATGTTCCTGGTTTTGTTTTTTAATGTGTTTTATAGTTATCATATGTATGGATTTTAAAATCTTTTATTATCAAATGCCAAATGACTTGTATTGTTATCAGAGAACATAATTTGGATATTTTTCTCTGTCATTGGTAATTGTTTCAAGCAAAGGAGGACCTCAAGGTGTGAAATCTCTTTGTTGGGCCCAGGTGCTCCTCTGAGAGGAGTACCAGATGTAGCTGGGTTTTTTGTGCTTCAGAAGGAGACATAAAGGACATCTAAAGGTCCCACAGAAAAGCAACAAAAATGCCCACATATTTAGGAGCTATCCAATGAGGACAGAGTAAATGAAATAGTAAAGTTCGGACAAGGTAAGGGCAGCAGGAAAGTGGCTCATATTTCGAGCATAACAAAAGCCATCTTGGAGAGACATCAGATTCGCTCATCAAATGCTGGATTTGGAACTGAAGGGCATCATCACTTAGTTCTTGGAGGAAGTGGTTGCAAGGCAAATGGGAGAGAACTAATTGTGAACTTTTGGAAATTTCTTTTCATGTTTGCTGTTAAATGATACTTAAAATTTAAACATACATAAAAGTGAAAAGAATTACATATTGAAGATCCTTCCCTCAAATATGGCTTAGAATGAAATATAAATAGATTCAAGAAGCATTTTCATCATGCACAAATGATGACTGGACTTAGGTTATTTAAGAGTTTTAAGAGTTCCTGAAATTCATGTTTTGAGGTAAACAATCCAGAAGATGTAGCTGATGAGAAGCTGTAGCATCGGGCGCGTGGGTCTGACATGAGAAGGGAGGTACAGAGAGTGGGAGTGTAAGGACAGGACACTCATGTCTCAGAGAACTGTTCTGACATGTGACAGGGAGAATCTTTTAACAGCTGGGGATGTGACAGCTTTGCAAACAGATGAGAAATCAGATCTCTGAACTGTGAGTGTAAGTCATAACTCAGTTTGCTTTGCAATGCTATAAAAAATTTAAAGTTTTTATTAAAACAAAACAAAAGGTTATAAAAATCAAGTAATATTCTTCTTCTTTTGGCAAGTAATATTATTCTTTTTTCCTCCACGCTGCTTCTGAATTCGCCCACCTATCATAAGAGCTATAAAGCTGGATGAAATATGTAAGGTAACTTGCTGTTTTAAAGCATTGGACATCAGGCAGTGCAGAACCGTGGTTCCTGGGAGAAGGGAAGCACACAAAGGGCACACAAAGGTAGGGTAGACACCTATGGCTACCTTACCTTCCTGCCTGGAGGAAATTTCTGGACCATACCTCAGAGAGAGGAGTCCAAGAAGCTGATGAGATGAGATGAGACATGGGGCTAAGAAGGCTGAAATTTGTGAGCAAGGTGCTGACAAGGAGAGAGCTACACAGAGGGGCACCCCAGAAATCTGTGTGGGCATTTATCATGGAGCAAGCCTCATAAGAGACAGCTACTGCGACACTAACAGAGTCATAGAGATGCTAGGGATCACATAGTGATAGTGGATGTTGGAGTTCTGTCCCAGACAGATTAGGGAGACATACTTGCATTCAGTTAAAATAAAATAAAAATTACACTGTAAGAATAAATTATATCCATCCCCTAGGATGAAGGATAGACTCAAAATAAACCCACTCCAATAGAGCATAGACGTAAGCTGACAGGAAAATGAAGACCTACCAGCATCGTAGCCGCCTTCCAGAACAAAACCCAACACTCACTGAAGGATGGCAAAGCAATCATTAACGACATCCAAAATACCATCAATAACCACTAGACATGCAAAGAAACAGAAACATGTGGCGAATAATTTTTTTAAAAGGCAGTCAGTGAAAATAAACTCTGAGGTTACCAAGATGTTAGATTTAGCCAATGAGGGCTTTAAAATAGCTATTATAAATTTTACAAGGACTTGAAGGGAAAGATGGACATAAAGAATAAATAAATAAGGAATATTAGTACATGAATGGATATTACTAAAAAAGAGTCAGATGAAAATTCTAAAACAAGTTTAGAAAAAATCAGATAAAAGTAAATCAAACAAAAGAAAAGTTTCAGCCACTGTTTCTTCAAATGTTTTTTCTGCTCCTCTCCCTCTTTCTGCCTCATACGCTCTTCCTTCCCCTCTGCTCCCATGTCCTCTCCTCAGTCACTGAGACAAAAAAAATCAGAAAAAGTAACTTGTAAGACAATATCAAGTGGTCTAACATACATGTCTCAGTGCTTAAGAGAAGAAGAGAGGAAAGGAGAGGAGATGAAAGGGGAGCAAAAGTGAAGAGGTGAGAGAGAGAGAGAAAATGGAGCAGAAAAAAATTATTTGAAGAAACATTGGCTAAAATTTTCCCAAAATTGGATCCAATGAACTCAACAAATAGTTTGTAGGATAAATACAAATGAAACCATACATTATAGTCAGGTTGATGAAAAACAAAGATAAAAGGAAAAATCCTTATTATTTTTTATGGTCTTGTGAGGTTGATATTGCTATCCTTTGTTTCCATTTTTAAAATTGTTTATTGAATTTATTGTAGTGACATTGGTTAATAAAATTATATAGGTATCAAGTGTACAATTCCATAAATACACCATCTGTACATTGTATTGTGTGTGCACCACCCAAAGTCAAGTCTCCTTCCATCACCATTTATCCCCGTTACCCTCTTCCACCTATCCAGACCCCTCATTTTCTCTGATAATCACCATTCTATTGTCTGTATCCATAAGTTTTGGGGGTTTTTTGCTTAATCCCTTCATCGATTTCATCTAGCTCCCTAACTCCCTTATTCCCCCTCCCCTCTTGACAGCTGTCATCTGTTTTCTGCATCTTTGAGTCTATTTCTGTTTTGTTTGTTTGTTAATTTTGTTCATTAGATTCCACATACAAGTGAAATCACATGGTATTTGCCTTTCTCTGACTAGCTTATTTCACTTAGCACAATACTCTCCAGGTCCTTCTGTGCTGTAGCAGAAGGGAAGATTTCCTTCTTTTTTATGGCTAAGTAGTATTCTGTTGCATAAACGTACCACAGCTTTTTGATCCACTCATCTACTGGTGGGCACTTCAGCTGCTTCCAAATCATGGTTATTGTAAATAGTGCTGCAGTGAATATAGGTGTATATGTTGTTGTGTGAGTTAGTGTTTTGGGTTTCTTCAAATATATTCTTGGAAGTGGAATCTCTGGGTCATAAGGCAGTTTCATTTTAATTTTTTGAGGAAACTTCATACTGTTTTCCACAGTGGCTGCACTAACCTGTATCCCCGCCAACAGTGCAAAAGGGTTCCCCTTTCTCCACATCCTCATCAACACTTGTTGTTTGTTGATTTATTGATGGTAGCCATTCTGACAGGTGTGAGATGATACCTCATTATGGTTTCAATTTGCATTTCTCTGATGATTAGGGACATCAAGCATTTTTTCATATGCCTATTGGACATCTGTATGTCTTCTTTGGAAAAGTGTCTATTCAGGTCCTTTGCCTATTTTTTAATTGGATTGTTAGATTTTGTCTTTTTTTTTTTTTTTTTGGTGTTGAGTTATATATGTTCTTTATGAATTTTGGATATTAACCCCTTATCAGATGTATTATTGTTGAATATATTCCCCCATACACTGGGTTATCTTTTCATTTTGTTGATGGATTCCTTTGCTGTGCAAAAACTTTTTAGTTTGACATAGTTCCATTTGTTTAAAAAGAAAAATCTTTAAAAAGTCAAAAACAAAAGACACACAAGGTACAGGGGAATAACAAAAGGAACGTCAGCAAGTATGGTGGCCAGAAGACAGTGGGAAACTTTTTTAATGTGCTACAGGAGGAGAAAAAAACAGTTGTCAACCCAGAATTCTGTATCTGGTAAATAGAAATATCTCTGAAAAATGAGAATAAAGTAGGCGTTTTCAGACAAGCAAAGCTGAGAGAATGAATTGCCAGCAGACACACTCTGTAAGGAATATTAAAGGAAGCTCTGCAGGCTAAAGGATTTAGACACTGAATGAAATCTAAATCTACAGGCAGAAATGAAGAACACCAGGAATGGAAATCTATTTGTAACTATTATTTTTCTTAATTTCTTTAAAACACATACAACTGTTTAAATCAAAAGTAATTATCTTTTTAGATTGCAGTTCAGCGTGTATGTGTAAGTAAAACCCATGAGAGCAATAGCAAAAAGAATAAAGGGAGTAGTAAGTGAAATTATAATAAGCTTCTTACATTTTATATAAAGTACAATATTAAATTGAATTAGAGTTTGAAAAGGTAAAGACTCCTGTTGGGAGCTGACAGTAACCAGCGCTCACGCTGTGCCTGAAACTGACTCATGTCCTGGGATGTTGGGTCATTCTTTCTCACATCTAAGGCAAAGAAGATAAAACTGGCCCTGGCTGGAGAAGCTCAGTGGATTGAGCGCAGGCCTGCAAACCAAAAGATCAAGATTCGATTCCCAGTCAGGGCACATGCCTGAGTTGCAGGACAGTTCCCTGCAGGGAATGCATGAGAGGCAACCATACATTGATGTTTCTCTCGCTCTCTCCTTCCCTTCCCCTCTGAAGATAAATAAATAAAATCTTGAAAAGAAAAGAAAAGAAGAGAAAAAAGAAAAGAAAGGAAAAGAAAACTGGTAAAATGGTAGGCTTAAACCCAATTACACCAATACCAATACACTAAATCCAAATGGATTACATACATAAATTAAAAGCAGAAATCAGTCTGGATGAAAAAAAGTGAGACTGAACAATAGCCAGTTTATAAGAAAAGTTCTTTTATATAAAAAGACTCAAATAGGTTTTAAGTAAAAGAATAGAAAAAATATGCCTGGCAAACAGTAAGCCTAAGAAACCTTGTTTAGCTATATTAATATCATAGAAAATGAACTTAAAGAGAAAAATATTACAAAAGACTAAAAAGGCATATTTTCATAATAAAGTGTCAACTCATCAGGAATACATAATAATTCTAAATAAGTATATACCTAGTAACAGAGCTTCAAAAGACATGAAGCAAAGAGTGACAGAACTAACATATTTTAATACTCCTTTCTCAGTAGTTCAAAGAATAAAAAGATTTTAAAAAGTATAAGGATATAGATGATATAAACAAAACTACCATTGAATTTAAACTGATTGTCTTTATAGAACGCTATAACCAACAACTGCAGAATATACATTCTTTTCAAGGTTACATGGGATGTTTACCAATGTTCATTGTAAACTGGGTCATAAAATAAGTCTCCATAATTTCAGAAGATTTAAATATTATGGAATATGTTCTCTGACTACAGCAGAAACAAATTAGAAACTAGTAACCAATCAGAAAGCAGTAGCAAGAGATCTAGAAAAGATTAGAATTTAAATGACATATTTTAAAATAACCAATGGCTCAAAGAAGAAACCACAAAATGTGTTCTAATTGTTTTAATTGAATTAAAATAAAAATAGTATATTAAATTTTGTGAAATATAACTAAGGCAGTAATGAGAGAGATGTGTATAGATTGAAATGCTTATGTATCAGAAACAAAGAAAGGTTTCAAATCAGCTCCCTAAATTTCCAACTTAAAAAACCTGTAAAACGTAAGCAGAATAAACTTAAACAGGCAGGAAGACGGAAATACTAAATCAAGGTTAATAATACAGAATGTAAACAAACAGCAGCGAAAACTAACAAAGCAGAAAGTGAGTCCTTCAGAAAGATGTTGAGAAGTATTAAGCCTCTCGCAAGCCTGGTCAAGAAACAAGTGGCCCCGCGGATAAAAATGCAAAACTCAGAACCATGCACATCATTGCTGCTAATCAGGCTGAAGTCCGCTCTGGTGCGTTGTTGGGTGTAGAGCGTAGGAAGTCATTTGTCTAGGCTCACCACTGATTTTTGAGAACAGCATTTGAGCATTTTCTTCCGTGCCTGTTTCTCCAACTGTGAGCCCAAAGGGAAACACTAAAAGCAGACAAAGTGCGTGCAAGTAGGGAGAGGGTGAAAATGTTGTGAAATAGTATGGAATCCGTGGCTTGAAACTGACTGGAAGATGCTCTGACTGTCGCACCACTGGTGCGGCTCAGTGGGTCAGTGGTGCTCCCCCAAGCCAAAGGGTCACTGATTCCCCAGGCAGGGCACACTCCTGGGTGGGGGTGCAGGCCAGGCCCCCACGGGGGCCTTGCAAGAGGCAACGGATCGATGTTTCTCTCCCTCTGTTTCTCCCTCCCTTCCCCTCTCTCAAAAAAATAAATAAATAATATCTTTAAAGAACGAAACATGTAAGATACTTTAGAATCCTTGAATAAAAGCATAAATATATCAGTTATGAAATCACATTTTGTTTTTCTTTATTTCTCCTTTGGGGGCTTAGGGAGACCTCATATATACAAAATCTGGTTACTCAGAATCCTTGATTCACAAACATTAGTGGTATGGGCACAACTATCTTCTTTTCATGTAGTTATTTTTATTTTTTGCTTTTGTTTAATTACTTAATGAAAACCTATGAAGCTGCCATGCAATCTAATGATTACAAATAACCCCCAAATTAAACTTAAATACATGCTATCCTCCTCAAGGCCAGAAATAACTACCCTCCTGAATTTTGTGTTCATCATCTGTTCTATGTGTAAGCAATGTTATTTAGTTTTGCTTATTTTATATCTCCATCAACTTTCTCACTCAATATTATGTTACTAAAACTTATCATCTTGTTGTGAGTAGCTATTGTTCACTCATCTTACTGGGTGAACATGCCACAAAACGACCAATCTTTTCTGCCGGTGTTTTACTGCTGTTCCCCAGAACACGAATGTTCGGGGAGGGAGTGCACAAGGACTGCTGAGTCATGAGATACAACTGCATGAGATACGGCCAAATTGTTTTCCAAAACAGATGTAGTGATTACACCTACCTGAAATGTACACGTGATTCTGTTTATTTACATCCTTCTAAATATTTGATGTTGTAAAATTTCTTAGCTTTTGCTGGTTAAATGGGTACAAAATGGCACTTTGTAGTCTAGATTTGCATTTTCCTTCTTATTAATAAGCTTGAGCATCTCTTCAAATGTTTTTGGCTATGAAAGTTACCATTTTTATGAAACGCTTCTTCATTTCTTTTACTTATTTTATTGGACTGTTCATCTCTTTTTTTATGAACTTTAAGGAGTTTCTTAAATTCTCACAATAGTATTGTTTGTTATATATTACAAATACCTTCTCTCTGCATCTTGTCTTTTCACAAAAGCTCTCTTTTGTTGAGTAGAATTTCTTTGTTTTAATGTAGTTAATTTCTCAAGCTTTTATATTTATGGCCAGTACACTTTGGGGTACTGTTTAAAATACCCATAGCCAAAAAGATTTTCACTTATAGAACTCTGAAAGTTTTAAAGTTCTGCAGTTGACACCTAAATCTTTATCCATGTGCAATTGATTTTTGTGTTTGGTATAAGGTAGGGATCTATTTTGTTTTCTCCTTTATAGATAATTGTATCTGTCTTGTCTTCAGGCAGGAAGAGTGACAGAGAGCCGAAGAAGAAAATCTCTCAACATATATTTCTTATTGGAGTCACAGAGGAGAAGACCATGTCACCCATCCGTGGGGACACAAACGTAATGTACTGCCCAGAGATGTGTCATTGGATTGCAGGGATGAGAAGAGGCTTCAGAGCTACGTACTCCATCACTCAGCCTCCAGAGATGCTTTACCTAAATCACTCAGGACAGATGGGTATCTGACTCAGTTTAAAGTGTCTCTGGGAAAAGATTTCTCATTCCAACCCCTACTTGTTTTTGTTATAAAGTTTCACCCCTGCTTAGTTGTAGAATCAGACTCATTTCCTGTATGTAGAACTCTACTGGAAAATAATTTACAATGATTTGCATGTGGATCACAAATTTCCCTAAAGATCATAAATTTAAATTAGGTTGAATTACTACTGCAGATAAAGATTTTGAACCTGAGTCCATAAAATCCTTCAGTCCTATAAAAAAATCTGCCTCTCTTTTGGACCATGTCATAGCATCGATGTGGGGATCCCAGGGTTCAGTAACAGCATAGAGAATATTGGGGGTCCTTTTCTCCATCAAAATCATTGCATTAATTTAATTTTAGTTAAATCTAATCCAATTTCTTTTTAGCCCTGAAGACCATAGGGGATGAAATAGAGTTTTTTTAAAACAAGTAATTATTTTAAACAATAACAACAGCAACAACAACCAAAAAATGAATTACAAACAATGAATTTAAATCTAATTCTAATTCTCAGGGGCTTTTTCCTTTTAACTTCTTTAGGTCACAGGGACACAAGGGGAAAAAATAGCTGGGCTGAGTTCATATTAGCCAATCACATACTGGAAAAAGAACAAGAAAGCTCTCCTTACAAATCAAATACAAGATCCCATCCCTGGATAGATATTTTATCTAGTAATAAAAATGTTAAGTGTCTTCCTATTTGTAAAGAATGTGAAATATGCCAGGAAACTTATCCGAGCCTAATAATTCTGAGAGAGGCCATAAATTATTTTATCTTTCTACTACAGTCTGATGCTCTCCTTTCCTGGTGAGATTTTCTTCTTGGTACCTCTCAGTTTGCTTGCCTTCAATATTCTTACAGCAGATCCTTTGCCATAGGCCAAAGGATACTTTTTCTTACAGGCAGGGTTTGAATTGTGGTTCTCCTACACAGCTTTAGTGCTCTCGAGGTAGATATCCAAGAAGTGAGTCAGAAAGGCACACATCAGTTTGAGGTGGAAGGTGAGGATGACGGCTTTGTTGCTTTTATAGACAATAGGAAATAGCAAAGCTCATTTAGGGGTGGGGACTGGGAGAAGATATGTAAGCATTTAATTTCTTTTTAGTTAGAAAAATCTCTTACATAGTAATGTTGCTAATAGCAATCTAAATAAAGGCTTAATTGAGGCTGGTGCTAAGATTGTTCAAATGCTGAAATCGGCTTTAAAACTAAAGCTGAAGGCTGCATTCTTTAACAATTAGTAAATGGACTACAAGTGATATTTCTGTTTTCATTTTATGTTCAAAGACATGTACTCACAGCGCCCCCCCCCCCTTTAAATTGGAAGCTATACAAATTCTTTTGGATTCAGATTAAAAAGTTCTTGGTCTCTTGCTTTGCCTCTGCCATGGATGTGATGAATTTTTTTTAAAAAATCACTCTAAATTTTTCATCTGTTTTTGTTACTCTATTAAATGGAGATGACCAACACATTTTACAAGGCCTTTGTTAGAAATAAAATTAATTCAGTATGATTAACTACTACATGCTATGTTTACACACAGTTCCTGATTTCTCCCTTGAAGTAATTTGAAAGGCATCTGCTTCTGGTCCCCATTCTTGGTTTAGAACTGAAAAGGGTAAAGGAGAGAATTATAGAAAAGACTAAGGATGGAAGTCCCAAAGCATATGTTACAGTGTATTTTTAAGAGAAATTGGAGAAAGGAATAAAAGTATCTTTCCTGCCCTTTTTTCCTAGGTTTCAACTTTACGTCCTAAAAAAGCAAAAATCAAAGAATTGTATTGGAGACTCCCAATGTGAAAGTGTCAAAACTTAGATGCCAGTGTGAGAAGTAGACAGAGTGCCAGGGAAGGAGTCCCTTGTCCTTCATCCCTTTCAGGTGTCCCTTTGGTGAGTAAGCACCTGGTCCACGGGCAGGAGCTGCAGCCTTTCAGCCGGCACGTGGCCAGGGTGGGCCAGCCCTCCGGGGCAGCCTTGCAGCAGGGCTGGAGGGGCCTGTTCCCTCATCGAGTCAGCGTTTCCCACAGGTCAGTTTACTTGTGTTTGGTTCCTACAACTGACTAGATAATGTAAGAAGGAAGGAGATAAAGAAGCAAACGGGTAGTGCGAAGTCACTCATCACCAGTTTTCTTGTCCTGGTCAGTAGCAAATGATCGGTTGTTGTTGGCTCTTTTATACCCTGGGGAAGAAGACACTGTTTTTTAAATTGATGTCTGCACCTCCAGTGGGACATACAGTCAGTGTCTTTTTCAGTGAATCCGTATGATATTCTTATAACTCCCAGAATAACTTGCCAATGGCCATAGTTTTTGGAAAACAAAAAGTGTGTGTGTGTGTGTGTGTAGGAAGCAGTTGTATGGATGGTGTAGAAGAGGAGTTTAAATGGAGGCAGGATTCTTTTGGATAGTGGGGAAGTCAGGAAGGAGCACAACCATGTAAACCACAGAAAATGGAATGAAGTAAAATCATAAAGCACTGAGACACTCTGGCATAAATGCTTACATATTAAGCAGTATATCACCTACAGGAAAAATAAAACAAAAAGATAATAGTATGAACTGCTGAGCTGTCTCAAAATTTAATGATTTGGTCTTTAAAAAAATCTATTCAGGAAAAACTACAACACAATTTTACCTTTCTAAGTTACTTTTTACTTGGTTTCTAGATACAATAAAAATTTGAGCTTTTAAGTTTTACCTTTAAGATTAAGGACATAAGGGAACCTTCAGGGGTAGCAGTGTTATTACTTTTGAGAAAAAAATTGGCTTCATGACAACTGAGGTTGGGTTGAAGATGGCATTATGCAATCTGTGCTCACAGGACATAATGACATCTGAAGGTGGCCGATAGAATGAAGGCTGGTCTAAAAGTATGCTTTTTTAAAAATTAAATCTGTACAGGACAAACGTTGGCTCAGGCCACTCTGCGGGGCCCTTCTCCTCCTCCTCCAGCTCCATCTCTCCTTCCTCTGCAACCCCACAACTTTTTATTGTCATTTCTCAGGCCACGTACCCTTGCACCCTTCACAGACCCTACTAAGTGTCTTGAGGTCTTTGACCACATTTTAGGCTGCCTGCAAACATGCCCTTGATTATTGAGGGAGTTCTCTCAGGAAGCGTCTGCAGGATAGTGAGAGGGGAAGCCTCTTTATCTGGGGTTTAACCTGGTGAGAGCCCCAGGTTAAGGCTGGGAAAATACAGCTTCTGCCAGAACCTCTCAAGCTCTGGAGCATAAATCCTACTGCAGAGTCTGTCCTGCCTCGAGACAAAGGAGCAAGACTTTTGTATCCTTCCCTAGGGTTCCTGACCTCAAATGAGGGCACATTAACTTAGGCAAGGTGGCTTCTGTTGCCCAAGTTCAACGGTCTGGACAAGGCAGCCGAGGTGAGCCTTCAGCCAAAGCACTGGCAGAAGCTGGGGAGACAAGAACATCAACCAACAAATAAAAGGGTTTCTAAGTGATCTGGGTGAGTCATCAACATCTTCTGTTTCAGACTGGCCTGGAAATCAGCCCCATGCTTCCAGAATGGGGGGAACATTCCGCATCAGAATCAACTGAGTTACAAGCAGACTTGGGACAGCCTACAGTGTAGGGTGAGGGCTCCATTGGCAGGAACCCGCATGGACTAATCAAGGCCTAGGACCAGATGGTAATAATAAGAGTAACCGCAATAATAGCTAATACTTGTATGGTGTTTATTGCATCCATAAACTATTTTAAACCCTTTATCTAAATGAACATATTTGTTCATCACAATAACCAAATGAGGTAGGCACTGATATCATTCCCAATTTACAGATGAAGACATTAATTTACATGTGAGGAAGTAATACTCACAAAGAGGTGACATAACTTCAACAAAGTTACAAAGCAAGCAGGTGACTGAGCTGAGTTTCAAATCCAAGTGGTCCCTACTCTGAGCCCCTTTGCTCTATAGAGCTGCTCTGAATCAGCATCACCTCCGCAATCCAGAATTTGGCTACCATTGTCAGCAAGGTGGGGACGGTGTGAGTGTTAGTTCCCTATTGCTGCTATAACAGTTACCGCTAACTTAGTGGCTTAAAACAACACATTTTTATTGTTTTCTTGTTCTGGAGGCCAGACGTCTGAAACAGGTCTCACTGGGATAAAATCGAGGTGTCAGCTCAGCAGGGCTCCTTCTCGAGGCTCTGGAGGATATCCACTTCCTTGCCTTGTCTGGCTTTTAGAAGCCTCCTTCATTCCTCGGTGCGTGGCCCCTTCCTCCTTCCTCAAAGCCATCAGCGTAGCCTCTGCAAATCTTCCCCTCACTCTGACTTTCCAGCCTCCCTTTTTTACTTATAGATGCTTGCTGAACACTTTGGGCCACCCAGATAATCCAGGATAATCCCCCTATCTCAAAAATGTTACTTGAATCCTGTCTGTAAAATCTCTTTTGCCATCTAAGGCAGCATTTTATAGGTTCTGGGGATTAGGGTGGGGACGTCTTTGGAGAGCTCCTTATTCTGCCTGCCAGAGGGTGGCAAGACGCTGTCTCAGGCTTAGTTTTGGTCACTTAACCTATCAGGAAAAGGGTTCAAAATGTACTTTACTTTAAATTATGGAAGAATGTAGTCACATATCCTTCACAGCTGAGTTTGTAAACTGAGATTTATACCTGGTACTACGGATTGTACAAACATCCTCTAACACACACTTATTTGACGGACATTCATTTACCACCTGCCATGGACTGCTACATGAGAGAAATGATCTTCTACTGTGTTTTAGTCACTTTGCGTTTTGAGGTCAGCTTGTTGGGGTTCAGGCTACCCCAACTGACATGGCCAAGTTTGAGAACGCAACGTTAAATATAAGCACTAGAGGGTAGGTTACTCCAAGTCTAACGGATTTCTTGTTACTTGGGTTAGACTATCTATAATTTTAACAAATTGTGGTAAAATACCTGCAACATAAAGTTCATTTTAACTGTTTCTCAGTGTATATAGATCATCAAGGTCCAATAGATTCACACTGTTGGGAACCAGGCCCCCAGCACCTTTCTACCTTGCAGAACTGAACTTCCGCAGCCATTAGACAGTGACTCTTCATTTCCTCACCCCATCAGCCCCTGGCAACCACCATTCTGCATTCTGAATCCACGAATTTGATTTCTCTAGGTACCTCATATAAACGAATTATCCAGAATTTGTCTTTTGGGGACTGGCTTATTTTACTTAATGTAATGTCTTCCACATTTATCTGTGTTATAGCATGGTTCAGAATTTCTTTCCTTTTTACGACTGAATAATATTCCATTGTTCGTATAGGAGTATATCGCATTTGTTTATCCATTCATCTGCCCATGGACATTTGGCTGGCTCATCTGTAGTTCTCTCAGAGTCTGGAAGCCTCTCTACGGGAGGAGGTTCCCGCAGGTAACCCTTTAGTTTAACTCATTGTTTCTTCACCTTCTACTGACCTTGCCCAGCCAGCTGCATTCTAATTGTGAAATGACACATTCAGGTATTTAGAGGATATTTGAATCAAAGTGTGTGCAGATATAAAATATGGTTTAAAAAAGTGAGCATTCACTTCTTCACTTCCCCCCACATTTTGGTGTTCCAGACATAAAAAGTATATCTACAAAAAAAATCAGTTGAAAATAAGAGTAAGGAAGGGCATTGCTATAAAATGTAAAACCTGAACTTGACTACAAAACACAAAATTATATTCATTGCCCTGAAAATTTGTATTTGCCTCCTGCTGAATAGTATAGAATTTTATAGCTCTGTTATGATTACACATAGATTTTTGGTCTATTAAAATAAAAGGCCTATAATTTATACTCCCTAACTTTTAAAAAGATGTTTTTCAGCTTTATATTAAAAGAGAAAAAAAAATGTTCCAAAATCCAGTTTAGGTCAGAAGTTACAGCTGTTTCATCAACTCAGCAATTAATAAAGCTTGGGTTCTTAGTTTTTTTTTAAAAAAAAACCACTGTGACACTCTGCTTTTGGCTTCCATCCTACAGAAACATTGCCAAATGTACAACAGGTAGCAAACAATGAGGAAGAGGAATAAACAATGAGCAAAGGTGTTCATCGGGTTATTGTTTGTGTAAGAGAATAGAAGCATCCTAAATAACTAACCCTAGGAGGAGGGTTATGTGAATCATGGTACCTCAATCCTACAGCATAATGTGAATCCATTTAAAAGAATGTAGCAAAAAATTATATCTCTACCTGGAAATAGCTCCAAACATATTGTTAAGTTAAATAAAAGCCAGCCAAAGATTAATAAATTAGTACTTATTCAATTCATATTCCCTGAAAGTCAACTAATAGCTGGTTGTGAAAATTTAATGAGGTATAACTCATGAAAAACTTACTTACAATACAGCTTGACACATATATTAAGTGCCCCCAAATGTTATTTTACTAGGCAATATTCTGCGTACCTAAGCAGAATAATAAACCAAGCAGAATTACCTCCAAGACACAATTCTTTCACCTCCTTAAGCTAGGCCAGTCCATCGCGAAACTGAACTTGTCTTCATTATTCCCTTACCTGCTTTGCAGACTTGCTTCTCTTCAGGCTTTCAGAGTCCTTGGGCTACAGCACTTCCCTCCCCTCACATTCCATCCCCTTCCCTCCCACCCCCTCCCCATCCTCTGTCTTCTCAGGATGCTTCATGTGGCCCTCCTACAGACCTACCATCTGTGGGCAGACGATGAAATATTTATCTGTCTTGTGTCCCATGCCTATGATATCCTGACTGAATTATTAGCTAATCTGAAAGAGTTTAGACCAGATCTACAAGACTTTGGGAAGAATCTTCGTTTTCCATAAAGACGTCTCCATTTAGTAGTTCGATCGGAAACATTCTCTCCTTACGGCACAACGGCTAGGTCCCCACACTTCCAGTTCAGAATCTGCGTTCTGCCGTCCGGCGGAAGCCCAGATCTACCACTGGGTTTTAGTGCTGTGATCTAGCACAAATTACCTAATGCTCCCAATTAGAATTTCTCATCTGTAAGCTGAGATTAGATGTAATTTTTTGAAGATCTTTGGAAGGATTATTAAGAAAATAGATGTGAAGCGCTAAGGACAGTGTGGGGCACAGAAGGTACTCACCGGTCGAAATGTGACTGCCTGGGGAAAGGAGTGGATGCACAGACAGTGTCATGTGTCTGGGCCACTGTCTCATTAACACGTACGTTGCTTTCATCTCTTTATCACCGCTGTAAGCTTTCTGAAGATGGGAGCCTGCCTTCTGCTAAAATTTTCCCCTAGCCAAGGTGGCTTGGTTCCTACACTTTTCAAGGAATCTTTCCTGTCTTCTTTGAAAGACCATGGTCTGGACCACGCACCTGTTTACATATTATGATGCTACATACAGACTTGCAAGTGTAAAGAAAAGAACACACAACTTGAGTCATAAAACTTAAATTTTCATTGTAACTTTGCGCCGTGGATGTCACTTTAACTTTCTGGGCTACGCTTTCTCACCTGTAAAATGGGGATGATATCACTGGCCCCACCTACCTCACAGGTTCATTTCAGGACTTAAAGAAGGAAGCGCATTCCAAAATTTAAGAAAACTGTATACTTAAGTTGATGTTTTCACTGCTTTTACTAAAAAGGATGCCCTTTGCTTTTGTTACTGTTTCTTTTCTTAAAGAATAGAGAGATGAGTGGAAAATTAGAGGAGAAGAGGTCCTGATTAGTGAGTTGCTGATTTCCTTCTGGCCTCCTCCCTGCTCTCACTGAGCGAACAACACGATTTCAGGAGCACCCTCATGCATCGTGATATCCTGAAGTGCGTATCACACAGCTGTTGTTATACTTGGCCCCATATGAAGCAAGTTTCCAAATAAAAGAATGAGAACTATATGCTCAGGATTAGAGCTAGGTTTTCTAGCATTCAGGAGAGGAAGAAAATGTAGATGAAGATGAAGAAGAAGGAGGAGGAGGAGGAGGAGAAGAAGAAGAAGAAGAAGAAGAAGCTATCAATTAACATTTATCAGCACTTTTTACATGCCAGTTGGTCTGCTGCATCTTCTACACCATCTTATTTAATTCTCATACCAACCCTTCAGAGCTAGGAATTTCTACTAGTCATATACACATACTAGAAAAGCGAGGTTTATTGGGGTTAAATAATCTTCCTGAGACCACACAGAGTTTGTGGCAGGATTACGTCTTTTGGACACCAAGGACCATAGTCTCAACTTCTGTGTTGTTCTTCTGGCCATACTGTCCGATCCAGAAAGCGCTACGTTGAGCTCTATTAATATTTTGTTGTTGGCAGAACAGAAGAATGCTGTACGATTTCTAACTCTATTAACCTTGAGATCTTCATTTTTGAGAAGGGAGGGTGCAGATTATATTACATGTTTATAATATTAAATTTGACAGTGAAATCTTTTGGGGGGAAATAATAAGAGTAGAGTCAGGTTATTCTGGATTTTAATTTCTTGCAGCATTCAAACCAGGCTAACCTTTTCCCAGGCTGTTCCCAGCTAATGGCTGAGCACAATGAGGTACAAGAATCCTGGTGATTCCTGCTCAACATGGGACTCCACTAATCAGAAAATTTTGCTCTGGGTTTTTCCTCATAACCCTGGACGATGTTTTCTCAGAGCTGTGCTGTGCTCTGAGTCTCTTCCTACTCAAGCCTTCGGCTCCCCTCCTTCCACAGGTGTGAGCAGGCACCGTGATCTGAAGGCTTCCTGCTGCTCTTGCTCCCTCTCCCTTTATCCTCTACAGCAACTTCACCCAGTCAATCCACTGCACTCTAAATTCACTTTGACATCCGCTTCTTGACCTAAACTGACACACATCCTCACTGATTTGTTGTGAAGATTAAATGAGATCCTTCATGTAAGGTGCTTGGCGTGATGTTGGATTCCTAGCCGATGCGTGTTGAAAACTGGTTGTTGAAATTTTGAGAAAGAAGAATAAAGCTGGGTAATCACACTACTTGATTTGAAGACACTTTAAAGCTACAATGACAGGGGCAGTGGGAGTATTGGCGAAGCAATATACGTAGATCAATGGAACAGAATAGAGAATCTAGAAATAGACCCACACATGTAGAACCAATTGATTTAGACAAATGTGCAAAAGCAATTCGATGCAGGGAAAAGACAGTCTTTTTAAACAATGAAGTTGGAATGATTGAACATCCCTAAGCAGAATAATGAATCTTCTTTACCTATCTTTACACTTTACACAAAAGCTAACTGAAAATGGATGGTGCAGCTATATGGGAAAACTAAAACTACATGACTTTTAGAAGGAAACAGTAGAAAATATTTATTACTTAGCATTAGTTCTTAAACATTTATTATAAGTTACATTTTATCAAAATTAAAAAAGATTTTTTTCAATGAAATACAGTGTTAAGAGAATGAAAACCAAACTGGAGACTGGAAGAAAATATTGGCAAATTTTATATTCCATAAATTACATACCCAGAATACATAAGAACCCTCAAAATTCCACAGTAAGAAACCAATTAAAACACAGGTAAAGGAGGAACAGATACTTCACCAAAGAGGATAGAATGGTGGCAAATAAGCACAAGAAAAGATGTACAACACCATTAACCATCAGGGAAACGAAAATTGTGGTAACAGAAAATATTACTACATGCCTAGTGCACAAGTTAAAATAAAAAATATTGACAATACCAAGTGCTAATAAAGATGCAAAGCAACTAAAACTCTTATATATAGCTGATGGGAATGCCAAAAAAAAAAAAAAAAAACCACTCTGGAACTTTCCTGTAAAGTTAATTATAGACTTACCACATGACCTAGCAATCCCTACGCCTGGGTGTTTATCCTAGACAAATGAAAAGTTGTACACAAATATTTATAGTGCGGTGCTCTTGACTACCCCAAACTGGAAACAACCTAAATGCCCTTAAACAAATGATACATAAACTGTGGTGCATGCATATAGTAGTATACTGCTCAGCAATGAAAAGGAGCAAACTACTAATACAAGAAGCAACTTGGACGACTCTCAAAGTCATCACAACCGGTGGTCATCAGTGCTATCTCCATGCCAACAGGAATCCCCCATTTGGGGGTGCCACGAAGAAGGACACTATTCGGTACAAACAGCTCCACTGTGACACAGCATGACTGTGAGGGCAGCACGGCTATGGGACCACTCAGTACGTTACAGCTCAGTTATGAGCCATCACAGCTATTAGGCGGCCCTAGGGAGTGGCAGCCCCGCTCTGGTCCTGTCTGTTCTACCTGCTCTGATCCATTTCACTCCACCCGCCCGGCCCTGCCCTGCCCTTGTAGGATTTCTTCGGTGTTTCCGCTCCCAAATGCTGTCTTCTATGTTCATTGGAAAAGAAAAATAAACTCTGGGAGCCAAATGGGAGCTCTTTAACTTACGTAAAGAGCCGTTTCCACCCCTGCCCCTGATTGGTCCAAGAAGACTGTTCTAATTGGTCAGAGTAGAGCCACTCTGATTTGTCAGTGAAGATGCTGTTTGTGATATAGCTGGGCCGCTCTCATTGGACAGAGGAAGTCCAGTCCTTTGGGTTGAAGTGAAATTCCAGGAACCCCTTTATAACGGCTGGCTCAGACGGCAAGAAAACAGTGGAGGAAGGCAGTTCAGTCGGGCTTCTCCCTGAAGCACGGCTTTTGTGAGATGCCCCTATTTATAAATGGTTGCTGGGCTGCTTTTTTCTCTTTTTTTAAAATTGAGCCTCGTTAGCCACCAGGAGCCCGTCTTAGTAGGTATCTTCTTTTTCCAGGCCCACAGGCATTATGCTGAGTGAAAAGTTACTTTTAAAAGGTTATGCACTATGTGATTCTAGTCATATAACATTCTGTAAAAGCCAAAATTGCAATGATAGAGAACTGACCTGTGGTTGGGGCTAGGAGTGGGGAAGCACAAGGAGTTTTCTGGGGTGGAGAAATCATTTTATATCCTGATTGTGGTGATGGTTATATGGGTCCCTACGTGTGTTCGAATCTGTAAAAGTGTACAACAACAACAACAAAGTTAATTACACTATATGATAATTTTGAACATAAAATTATCAACATGTTAGTTGTTGATGTTACAAATATCAAAATCCTTGAGGTTTTGTTATGTCAATATAGTTGCCATTGATGATTGTCTAACTCTTAAGTATTCTTCGTTTTCATTTCCCACACCCTGCTAAACCTACCATCAAGCCAAGCTCCTCTTTGCTGTGTTCTGAAACCTCATGCAAGTCAACGTTAGATGAGGAAGATTTTGTTCAGAAAATTGGTTCAGCAAAGGATAGCTATAAAGTGCTACGAAGATTGCACAGTCAATTTCCTTGAAGTTAGTGATGATGACAACGATGATGTTGATGACAATTATGATAACAGCATTCTGAAACTCTAGAGCATTTTCTCAGTGGCTCATACATGTGGGAAGAGCCTAACAGATATTAAAAGTAACTCTTCCCATTGGCATTAAAGTCAGCTCAAAATGGGTTGAAAACTTCCTGGGGGATCCCCAGAGTGACACATGAGTGTGACTTTAAAGGATAGAAGGATTCTTTTCGCTTCCTGGAAAAAAGCTGTCAATGGGTCTGCATGGGAGAGCAAAAGCAGCAGAAATAACTGTGAAGCTTTAGTCATCTTTTCCCTTGTTACTTTCTAATCAAGTCCTGACTCTTCATCAGTTGCTAGTAATTGGGCACTGCTGTCTACCAGGTGCCCCCGGATGCCAGATGGTTGTTCCTAGGCAAATGGCGGTACATAAAACTGGCAGGGAGTTACCTAGGATACAGTTCTATGTGGCAGATGTAGCCAGTTAACAATCTTCCACTGTTTGGATTGTCAGTTTTTCTCCAAAGCCCACCCACCTCCCCTACAACCCACAAGCCCACTCCGACTTCACAATACCTACATACGACTGATGATTCTCTGGTAGAGAATCCCACCAACCTCATTTATGCTTCAGCATTGGAAGTTCATCCACAGTTTTGAAGGCAAGTTCACCAAGGTTGGAAGTGTGACCTTTGGAGTGTACAGAGAACACTGTGTTGTCTCCCTTGAGGATATCGTACTATATGGCAGATGCCCAAAGTGCTTTCTTAGTATTTTCTTCAAAAGAGAAATGTTCAACTGGTATCAAAATAATAAAAATTCGGTCTTCCGGTCAAGATGACAACATAGGTAAACACAGTACTTGAATCCTCCCACAACCACATCAGAATTACAACTAAAACACAGAACCACCATCATTCAGAATCACCTGCAATCTAGCTGAACAGAAGTTCTACAGCTAAGGATACAGCTAAGCATATAAAGAAGAACCCACACTGAGATCAGGAGCAGGAGGAGGAGCAGAGGAGTGGAACGAGCTGGTCCCACACCCACATGTGGCAAATAAAATTTGGGAGGGACATCTTGGCTGTGCAGGTCCTCCCTGAGGAGTGAGGGGTCTCAGACCCATAGCAGGCTCCCCGGCCCAGAGTTCCAGCGCCAGGAAGAAAAGTATCCATAACTTTTGTTTGTAAAAACCAGCAGGGAGTGCGGCTGAGGGACACAAAGGGCTTCTGGAGGAGTCCCAGGCATTCCCCTTAAAGGGCTCCAGCACAGACTTAGTTGCACCTACTTGCTCTGAGCTTCAGCACTGGGGCAGCGGCTTAAAAGGCACCAGGAACACATAGGGAGGAACTGAGATGTCTGGCATTAGGGTGGGAGTTGGAGGGGCAGCTTTTTCTGTGACAGAAGTACTGGTAGAGGCTACTGTTCCTTTGCTGAGCCCTCCCCTCACAGAGCTGGCGAGTGGGCGCTGTATCTGGATTTCCATTAACCTGGGTAGCACTGTTCTCCCCGCCCCTGTAATTCCCTGAGATCCTGCCCCACTTCACTCGTAGGCCCACCCAAGCTGTTTCCAGTGTGTTTTCCATACAAATGGCCTTAGCGCATGCTTTAGATTTTCCTAATATCTCTCAAACAAGTGGCATCTGGCCTCAGCATGCAGGTGCCCCATACATCTTGCTAAGTGGCCCCAGGCCCCAAGGTAGTGGCAGCTGGCCTTGGTTCACAGCTTGGCCTCTCCTGGGTACCTCCAAGCCCAGCACAATTAGCAGCCACCTGAAGATCACTTTGTAGCTCTTGGCAAGTAGTCCAGGTAGAACACAAGTGGTGGATGACCTTGGCCTGCATCTCCCAGAGGCCCAGAGACAGCATACCCAGTGGAGAATTCAGACAACATTGAAGCACCACCCAACCACCTCCACAAGTGACACACTCAAGGGGCAGACTCAGGGGGCACCAGAGACCCACTGAAGTAATTTCTTCTCTGTGGGGTGGGTCCCTGTGCAGCTGATCTTCTATGGTGGTTGGTGGTCACAGCCATTTCTTGCAGTCCATGGCCTGGGGGTAAATCCATCCCATTGACCTGCCAACAGCAATTAAGGTTCAGCTACAACAGGAGGGTGTACACAGATCACACGTGGGGGGGGGCACACCTGGAGTGCCCAGCTTGGATGATCAGGGAGGCTATGCCAATGGACGTGTACTACATAAGGCTACGATACCAAGCCCAGGAGACATGGTAGCTCTACGTAATGCATAGAAACAAATATAGGGAGGCTGCCAAAGTGAGGAGACAAAGAGACATGTCCCAAATAAAAGAACAGGACAAAACTCCAGAAAAAGAACTAAACAAAATGAAGATAAGCAATCTACTAGATGCAGAGTTCAAAACACTGGTTATAAGGATGTTCAATGAATTTAGAGGAAGAGAAGATGAATTTAGTGAGAACTTCAACAAAGAGATAAGAAACATAAAAAAGAACCAGTCAGAAATAAAAAAATATATTAACTAAAATAAAGACTACGTTACAGGGAATCAATGGGGACATAGATGAAACGGAGGATCAAATCAGAGATTTGAAAGATAAGGGAGCAGAAAACACCCAATCAGAACAGCAAAAAGAAGAAAGAATTTTAAAAATTAGGCTAGTATAAGGAGTCTCTGGGAAAACTTCAAGCATACCAACATATGTATCATGGGGGTGCAAGAAGGAGGAGAGAGAGAGAGCCACAAATTGAAAACCTACGTGAAAAAATAATGACAGAGAACTTCCCTAGCCTGGTGAAGGAACTACACACGTAAGTCCAGGAAGCACAGAGAGTCCTAAACAAGATGAACCCAAGGAGGCCGATACCAAGACACATCACAATTAAAATGTCAAAGGTTAAATACAAGGAGAAAATCTTAAAAGCAGCAAGAGAAAAGTATCTAG
Organism: Anoura caudifer; assembly: GCA_004027475.1. Classification (NCBI taxonomy): domain Eukaryota; kingdom Metazoa; phylum Chordata; class Mammalia; order Chiroptera; family Phyllostomidae; genus Anoura; species Anoura caudifer. The sequence continues at coordinate 35,284 of PVKU01005627.1, read as the reverse complement.
TTATCTCCAAGAGAGTTCCCATAAGACTGTCCGCTGATTTCTCAACAGAAACTTTGCAGGCCAGAAGGGATAGGCAAGAAATAGTCAAAGTGATGAAAAGCAAATACCTTCAACCAGGATTACTCTACCCAGCAAAGCTGTCATTTAGAATCAAAGCACAGATAAAGAGCTACCCAGACAAGAAAATGCTAAAGTTAATCACAACCAAACCAGTGTTACATAAAATGTTGAAGGTCTTCATTAAGGAGAAGAAAAGTTAGGAAAGACAAATAATAAAATGGCAATAAACACATATCTATCAATATCTGAATCTAAAAAAAACAAAATAAACAAATAAGCAGAAAAGAAAAAGATCCATAGATACTGAAAATATTCTGATGGTCGCCAGATGGGAGGGCGGTAGAAGGATAAGTGAAAGGTGAAGGGAATAAGAAGGTAGTTACAGAACAGCCACAGAATGTAAAGTACAGCATAGAGAATGTAGTCAATAATATAATAACTATGCATGGTGTCAGATGGGTACTAGGTTCATTATAGAATGTCTAATCACTGGGATGCACACCTGAAACTGACATAATATTCTATGTCAACTGTAATTAAAGAATAAAACATTATTCTTAAAAATGGAAGATAATTTTTTTAAAAAAGGAATAAAAATTAACAGCACTGAGTTATTATTTTTTATTTGTCAAATTGGCAAACAGTAAGGAATGACCTTGTCCATGCCTTCACTTTGCAAGTTCATGGCTTGGCTGGTCTACTACTCAGAGCTAGTCAGAGCCCTCCCTCTGCACATGCAGCCTCATGTTTTAACGTATTATTGTTAAAACTTATTAATTTAACTTATCATTTAACGTATTAATTTTATTGTATTAAAATTATTCAATAAATTTTACTGCTTTTCTGTTTTAAAAACAGTATGTACCTAGTATAAAAAAATAACATAAAATACCAAAAAATGCAAACCCATAGTCTCAATACCAGTTTTTGTAAGCAGCATTTATTCTTATTTTAAATAAAGTTAGGACAACATTAAATGTAGTATCCTGTACCCTCTTTTGTCTTCACCTAACATCTTACCAAGCAGAGTCTCCTGTTTATACCTGCACATTCATTTTATTTAAGCAGGGAAGTACTCATTCAACAAATTTTGTCCCAAATGTAGCTTTAATGCCTTGCCCTATCAAATTCACACCCCCGATGGCTGTCCCACTGCCAGGTTCAATTCCTTACTCTGTTAGAAGTTCGGTGCCTCTGTCTCTGATCCCTGCCATAGGGAATTTCAGGGAGTGAGAGAATCGATGTTTATGTGGATTCTTTCACTTCCAGCTTTTAAACTCCTTAAAGGGCCTCTTGGGATCCAAGCGTGTTTCTTAGAGAGCCTCAGATGCCGCTGTCCCACACCCTGGCATCTTTCCAACCACTTCCCGGCGTGGAGGGGACAGACATCTGGGTCTCGTGTCACCATCCTTATTAAAGCTCAGTTTCTTCTCTGCAATAATACCACCTGCCAGAGCTTAGAGTTTTGTTTTCTAAAGCCTCCTCAGTATTTCCTGGAATAACCAAGAAAAACACATGCCCATTTGCTAGTCTTTCCAACTGCTTCTTGTGAAATGATGACAACAGAGGATTCCAGCTCCCCAGCATCTTAGAAACAATATGAACATTGTGAAACCTCTTCAGACCTGTGCTTTCAGAGTTAAGAAATAAAATTATAAAACTTTACTGCGTACCCAAAGACAATGCAGGAAAAGATGAAGCACCCTGAATTTACAAACCAAGGTCTTGAAGGATCTTCAAGGCCCAGTCTGAGCACTCTCCTTCAGGGAAGACTTCCTGGAAGAGGTAGTATCTGAGCCAAGGCATAAAGGATGAGTAGAAGTTTACCAGGGCAAGGTGGGGGCAAGGAGTAGGACCATCTTAACAGTATGACATGAGCAAAAGCACAGAAACAAGCAGTAGGGAAGTGAATTTATTTCGTGTTTTGCTGTTAAAGAATAATGTGGCACCAGGCTTTCAATAGAAAGACCTTAATGTTTCTTAAAACCTAAACTACTGGTATGCCATGAGCTATGCTTGCTTATAGGGACCGAAAAAGCATTTCCTACTGAAAAACGAAGTGGGCTGAATACAAAGACCAAGGCCCAAGTGCAAATGGTGATGGGGCCTTGTGTGCAAAAGGGGCCGTGTGCAGAAGAATAAGTGCACATATTAAAAATTTTAATCACCCCATGTCATAGCCTATAAATACAAAAGGCCCCTGCCCAGCCAGGAGGGAGGTGCCCTTACAGAATATCTCACACTTCCGTACTTCTTGCTCAAAGAATACAGTTTCCACTCTGCTTTACCCAGCTCAGGCTCATTCTGCTGGCACTAGGCAGAGGAACCTTGCCTTAGGTGCTTGACCCCAAAGGGCTGGTAACAGAAGCACAAGTTGTGGGGTGTGGGGGTGGGGAGCAGAGGAAGCTTGGCAAGAAATGAAACTGGAAAATCAGGAAGAAAGCAAATCTCTGAGAAAGACTAATAGATTAGTTGGATGACAGCTAAGGAGGGGGAGATTAAGAGGTGAAGGGATCGAGCAAAACAAGGAAAAAGGACTCATGAACATGGACAGCAATGTGATGATTGCAGAGTGGGGAGGGGATAGAAGGGGACTAAATGCTAATGGAAAAAATACAATAAAAAAATAAAAAGAAAATCTCAAACCAGCCCAGGCCGAAAGCACTATGTCATATTCTGATGGGCTTGATTGATCTACTGACTTTCTGCTTGCCATAATTTTCCACAATATTAAAACCCTTATCTATAAACTGAGATACTGAAAAACGTTTTTAGCAATTTGGATTCCTGAAATTTCTTTTCCCCAGGAAGAATGCCTCTCCAAGTATCGTGATACAGACTTTTATGTATGTTTAGATCATATGCAAGTTTCACTCTAACAGGAGGAAATAATCTTATATTAGAATTACGGTTTATGTGTACAGATCTATACAAATGTGTCTGTGTGTGCACGTAAGGTCTTGCAATGGATATGCATTAGCCACCGAACTCCATTTCCTAAAGGCTTTTTCATGTCTCTGTGGCTTGGTACATGCCGCCTCCCCTGCCCGAATGCCTTTCCAGCTATGCCGTCCCCACCTGATGAAGTCTCCCATATTCGAAGCCCATCACCCCCGCTTTGAAGACACCCACAATGGTTCTGGCAGTGTTCATTATTCCACCTGTGTTTCCAGAGCATTTTCTATCTCTTTCTAGCACTTAAGGTAGTAGCTCTCAAATGTGGCTGTACATTAAAATCATTGGGGTCACTTTGCAAAAATATCATTGCCTGAGCTTACTCCCTGGAGATTCTAATGTGACTGATCTGAGGTGAGGACCAGGAATCAGTATTTTTTAAAAGCTCTTCAGATGGCTCAGATGTGAGTAAATATTGAGAATGGCTATTTATCTAACACTAACTTAGCTTTATCTCATATGTTTATTTTTTAAGATTTTATTTATTTTCAGAGAGGGGAAGGGAGGGAGAGAGGGAGACATCAAAGTGTGGTTGCCTCTCATGTTCCCCCTACTGGGGACCTGGCCCGCAACCCAAGCATGTGCCCTGACTGGGAATTGAACTGGCAACCCTTTGGTTTGCAGGCTGGTACTCAATCCACTGAGCTACACCAGCCACAGCTATCTCACACTTTCTGAAATATTGTAGTTTCATTTCCATTCAGCTCAAAATATTTTTTTAATTTATTGAAAATACTTTTTCAATAAATTAAAAGAGAGAGCCCCGGCTGATGTAGCTCAGTAGATTGAGCTCAGGCTGCGAACCAAAGGGTCGCCAGTTCGATTCCCAGTCAGGGCACATGCCTGGGTTGCAGGCCAGGTCCCCATTTGGGGGCCATATGAGAGGCAACCACACATTGATGTTTCTTGCCCTTTCTCCCTCCCTTCCACTGTCTCTAAATGAATAAATCTTAAAAAGAGAAGAAGAAGAAAAAAGAAACTTAAATAAATTAAAAGAGAGAAAAAGAGACATCAATTTGTCGTTCCACTTATTTATGTATTCATTGGTTGATTCTTGCATGTGCCCTGACCGGGGATTGAACTCACAACCTTGACATATGAGGATGATGCTCTAACCGATGGAGCTACCCAGCCAGGGAAGTTCAAAATATTTTAAAATTTCTCTTGAGACTTGCTCTGTGATCAATGGATTACTTAGAAATATATTCCATAATTTCCAAGTATTTAGATATTTTCAGTTATATTGATGTTATTGATCTCTAGTTTAATTCTATTATGGCCAGAAAACTTACATGTATGATTTACATTACTTTAAATTTGTTCAGCTTTGCATTAGAATCTGGAGTATGATCTGTTTTGGTGACTGTTAGATGTGCACTTGAGAACCATTTGCAGTCTTCTGTAGTTGGGTGAAATATTATATAAATGTCAGCTTGATGAAGTTGGCTGATGGTGTTGTTCAATCTACTATATTCCTGTGGATTTTCTGTCTATTTGTTGTATCAATTACTAAGGGAAGAGTATTAAATTCCCCAGCTGCAATTTGGATTTTTCCATTTTTCCTTTCAGCACTATCAGTTTTTGCTTTGTGTGTTTTGAAGCTGTTGTTAGTTGCATACACATTTAGACTTGTTTGTCTGCTTGGTAAGTTGACTCTTTCATCATTATGTAATTTTCATCTTTACCCCTAGTAACTTTCATTCCTCTGAAATTTATTTTGTCTAACATTAAAGTAGCCATTCTACCTATCTTTGCATTAATATTTGCATGATACAACTTTCCCATCCTTTTACTTTTAACCTACCTATGTTACCAAGCCTGGAGCTGGTTTGCTTTGGGCCTGCCTGTAGTATGTGGGTTCTTGACTTTGTGCAGGAAAAATTTTGCAACACAAGTCCAGGTGGTTTTGAGAGTACGTTTATTAAGGCTGGGGACAGTGAAACAAAGGAAGGGCTTAGGATAGAAGCAGCAACAGGTGAGAGCCTAGGCAGTGCTCTGCTTTGGCTCCCTAGAAACGTTACAGGAAAGAAGTGAGCAAAGGTGAAAAAGGAGGCCTGGGAGACCGGTCAGGGGGTTAGCGCAGGACGGGCTGCTGCTGCCCACTGCTCCCCTGGTTGCAAGTCTTGTGGGGACCCTGAGAGTTTTAGGAGGAGGTGAAAAGTTCATGCCTGAGAAGGGCCATGGCTACACTCTAGAGAGAGCCCTCACCAGGCCTTTGTCTTGAGGGTTTTTATTTTCTTCTGTGGGTGAGAATCTTAGCGGAGGGTGTCAGTAGAATATTCATCAGCTTTCCAGGTGCGTTTTTAGAAAGTTGATGCATCAAAATGAGCATATAGGGGAGTTTAGGATTCTTCTTTGGCCTGCTTTACCATTTTATTGTTATCTTGGGTCTGTCTGGCTCTAAGTGGGTCTTTGTTATTTGTTCCTCTGACTTCATCTGTCCTTGGGTTTAGCTGGCACAAATGGCATTAATTGGGTCTCTGTTCTCCATCTCCTCAACCAGGGCGATTTAAGCTATGTATTTAGGGAGCAGAGGTATAAACCATCTGCTCTTAAGTGTCCTTGGTTAGGGAAGGTAAGGTTCTGAGATTCACTAACTGGCTGTAAGTTGTTCAAATAGTTTTGGCCTTAATTATCTCAGTTTCCCCATTCCACTTGCCCAGCAATTCTCCTAGCTTCATACTGTCCTGCTTCACCTATAACACGGCTTCTGTAGACAACATTTAGTTGGGTCTTGCTTTATTATTTTCTATGAGATTTTAAAATTCTAATTGTGATGTATTTAGAGTGTTTAAGTTTTATGTAGTTATTGATATATTCAGATTAGCTATGCCACTTCATTGTTTTCATTTGTTCTCTATGTTGCATGCTCCTGATCTGTCCCTCCTTTTGCTATCTTTTAGGTTATTTGACTATTTTTAGTATTCTATATTAATTTATCTACTGAGCTTTTTATTACATTTTGTTTAGTTCTGTTAGCGGTTACACTTAAGATTCCGAAATAAGACCACTTAATCTACTTAAAAGAAATATTTTAGCACTTCAAGGGAAGTTTAGAAAACTCACCACCACATGTCTTTTCACACGCCTTCCTTATATTGTAGTTGTTATACGTGTAATCTCTATATGCTTTGTAAAATCAATCAGACAGTGTTCTGTTTGCTTTCAATTAACTTCACAGTCTGTTTACCCAGATATTTACTATTTCTCTTGTTGTTCCCTCCTTCATGAAGTTTTGGGTTTCCCTCTGATACCATTTCCTTTTTATCCAAAGAACTGCCTTTAGCAATTCTTTTAGAGCAGGTCTGCTAGCAGCAAATTCTCTCTCTCTCTTTTTTTTTTCACATGAGAATGTCTTTATTTTTGCATTCATTCCTGGAAGATATTTGCATATGTCTAGAATTCTAGGTTTGCTGATCTTTCCTTCCAGCACTTTAAAAGTGCGGTGTGGCTTCCTTCTGGCCCCCATGGTTTCTGATGAGAAGTTTATAGACATTACATTTCCATTCTTCCCCGTGAAGTGTCATCCTTCTAGGACCTCTTTCTAGATTTTTTCCAGTGCTCCATAGCTTCACTATGATATGTGTAAGCATGAATTTCTTTTGAGTTTATTTTGTTTGGGGATTCTTGAATCTGTAAGTTTATGTCTTTAATCAGATTTGGGAAATTTTTAGGCATCATTTATTCAAATCTATGCGCATGTGCTCTCTGTCCTGCCTGTCTGGGACTATGAGGATGTAAATGCCAGGCTTTTTGGTATTTTCCCACAAATCCCTAAGGTTTCCTGTTCGTTTTATGTTTAATTTTTTTTCTCTTTGTTGTGTGATTGGCTAATTTTCTGTTTTCAAGCAACATCTTAATACAACCCCAATATATAAATGAATATGTTCCAATAGCAGGATTGGCCTCCAGGACCTTATGCCGCTGAGTGATGGAGTATTAACACCACTGCCCTGTATCCAGGAGGCTGTCAGAGGGGAGGGGTTGCGGAAGAACAGGTGAAGAGGGGAGGGGATTAAGAAGTACAAATAGGCAGTCATAGAATAGCCATGGAATGTAAAGTACAGTATAGGAGATGGAGTAGCCAAAGAACATACACACGACCCATGAACATAAACAATGGTGGGGGGATTGACTGAGGGGGTGGGGGGTACTTGGTGGAAGGGGGCAAAGGGGGGAGATGAGGACAACTGTAATAGCATAATCAATAAAACATAATTTAAAAAAATAACACCACTGCCCTGTATCACAATTAGGCTTCGAAGGGCTGAGAAATGGCCACTGAGAACATGGTTTCTTCTCACCAGAAGTGAAGCCCATCTGTCACGCATTTATTATTTCAACAAATTCTGTCACAGTTCGATCACAGTTTCTCCTTCTGTACAATGAACTTGAACCCATTTTTTTCTGTTATTTTTATTTTAAAATAGAAAAGGGAGCTGGGAATTCTGCATCTTGATGGACTACCACCCTTAGCACTCTTTAAAATTTGTGAGATTCTCACCTAGGTTTACTAAAGAACAGAGACAAGATTAATCTTGGGCAGTGTTCATTGTAATCCTAAAGCTTCATTTTTTGGCATTTTTTTTGGGGTCCTTGGCAAGGATCCCCAGCCAGTCAATGATATGGTGGTTTATGTCTTGTCTCCGATAACTCATTAACAAGTCATGTTTCAACTTTTTACGGTGACCTTGGTGACTTGCTGCCACATTGCTATATGAGCAGCATCTCAACACAATAATGTTAAAGATTACATTAAAAATAACATTTAAATTACTATTATGTTTAAGTTTCAGATTTGGAGTTTCACCTCTTTTATTCATTACCAGACGAGAAAGACTAAGCGGCACAGCCCAGCCCCTGCTGTCACTGCTCCCCACTCCACGCCTTGACACGTAACAAGGTCACCTTGTGTAGGACTAACCAGCCTGCATCTTAGGATGCACACCAGTGCCAGTCTGTGTTATTGCTGTGACTCTCCACTGGAAGCTGGAGGAGCTAGAATAGTAGCTACTGCAACATCAGACAGGAAGACAGCAGCCTGATAGAGTGCTTACCACTTCCCGCAACTGTGCGAGGTCAAATCCTTCAGCGATAAGACCTATTCGATTAATATCAGAATTCAAAAATTTTATCTTCCGTATTCCTATCTTTTGTATTTTCTATTTCTGCTCAGTATTACATTCTATGTAATTTCATCGTATCGATCTCCCAGCCCTCAAGTTCCTCCTTCAGGGACAACTGTGTCGTGTCTACTCTAGTCCTTTAAAGCATTTACTATTGGATTCCCCCCCAAATAACAATGACTTTCTATGATTCACTCTAGCAATAACAAAGCATAGAGAAATCTCTACCACACATTTATTTCAAAACAAAAAATAAGTTGACACCCTTACTAACAATCCAATGACATAGCATTAAACTAACTATGTAACTATGTAATAGTTTCTTTTCTTATGAAACTAGTCAATGCTGTGTGTGAAATACACATTTGCATATACTGCAGGTGTCGGGACAAATTAGCACAACAACATTAAGAAGCAATTAAAAAATACTGTCAAGAAACTTTACCCAGTAGTTCAAGCCTCTGAAACATATGCAACATAGAAAATGCTCTGAAAATAACATTACAGTTAAAAATTATATATGCAGCAGGAATTATTACTATGAACATAAATTAGAACAAAATTTGGTTTTTGGTGGTGGAACTATGAGTAATATATTTTTTCAGCTTTTCTTTTGAATACACTTTCTTTTATGATACTTTCTTAATTGAGATAAAATTCACATAATATAGCATTAACTATTTTCAGTTGTATGCTGTGCACAAATGTTCTCTGGTTAATCTCTTCACCAGCTTTCATCCCTCGATCCCCCTCCCTCTTTCTGGCAGGGTCGGTCTGTTGCTACGTATCTCAGCTTCTGTTACTATTTAGTTCATTGGTTTATCGTGTTCATGAGATTCTACATATTAGTGAAATCATGTGGTATTTTTCTTCCACTGACTGGCCTAATTCACTCAGCACAATGATCTCCAGGTCCATCCATGCTGTTGCAAAATCTAAGAGGTTCTTCTTTTTTACTGCTGCATAGTATTCCATTGTGTAAATGGACCACAGTTTTTTAGCCACTCATCTGAGGATGGGCCCTTAAGCTGTTTCAGGATCTTGGCTGTTGTAAATAGTGCTGCTATAAACATAGGGGTGCATATATTTTTCTGCGTTGATGTTTTGGGATCCTTGGGGTATTTTTTTAAGTGAACATGAAATACATTCAGAATGTTGTACAACAATCACCTTCATGGAGTTCCAAAAACATATTGTTACCCCAAAAGGAAACCTCATACCTATTAAGCCCCTTTCCACAGTCCCTCCTCCTCTATCCCTGGCAATGACGAACGTATTTTCTGTCTTTATATGTTTACTTTTCTAGATATTTCATATAAATAAAATCATACCAAATGTGACCTTTGCTGCCCGGGTATTTAGTTAGTATAATGCTTCCAAGCTTGTCTTAGTCATGGCACATATCAGTCCTTTACTCCTTTTTACGGATGAATGATATTCCATGGTGTGGATACCTCATTCGGTTCGAACATTTTTCCCCTGATGGTCGTTTCCACCACTTGGCTATGATAAATAGTGCTGCTGCGACATTCCTGTACAAGTTCTTGTTTCAATACCTGTTTTCAATTCTTTAGGGACTCTACTCAGCAGTGTTTGGGGAAAGAACCAGAACTAGTTGCTCAGCGGAGGCGCAGCTATTAATTTTTCTCCCTGACTTTGTGTGAAGCATCTTGGCTGTAGTGGAACACATAAATGGGGAGCCCAGGGTAGGTTTTCCCATCCCCATGGTCCTGAGTGGAAGTCACAGTAAGCCTGTGAGCCCTCCTGTGCTGCCGCAGCGGTCCGCGGGGCTCTAGCCCAGTGCTGCTCAAAATGCAGGCTGGGCGCCAGACGCCGGTGTGTGAACCATGTGGTTGGTACCCGTCCAAGGACTTGCCTTGTGAGTTGTGCTACCGAACGGTGGTGATAGGCTAAGCGCTGATAAGAATCTGGGGGAGGTTTTGTGATAAAACTGATGGAGGTCCAAGAGTCTCTGAATGAAGGTTAGGGCAAGAGTGGGCTTTGGGGCCTTGAGGGACCCGACAACAGGCTTCTATTAACCATGGATGGCAGCCTCAGACCACTTCTGGAGGTAGGGAAGGATGAGAAGGGTTCGCACTGCCGTCTGTCCTGGAAGGCTTCTCCCCAGCCATTCACAGCTCAGGGGTAGCTTACTGGATGATGGTTACCCCAGCAACGGATGCTGCGCGGCTCTCATTAGTCGTTCTGCTCTCTGTGTGTGACAGCTTGGCCAGAACACTGGCTTAGCGATATTGTACTGAAATAGTCATGGCTCTCTTCTGGGGTTTGCTTCCACTTTCATCACAGAGCCGACCCCAAAGTTACGAATATGGCCTGAGTGCACCTCTACTTCCATTTCTTTCCAGAGGCATAAAATCATGTTTAAAAGATTGTAAATGGAGAAAACATCTCCCTTGACGAAATGGATAGAAATTCATTTACATATTATTTTTTGAATGTCACCTATTGAACCCCACTGGAGCCCCTGGAAGGATATTACACAGATATTGTCGCCAGCCAAAAAAAATAATAATTTAAAAAAATCCACCTGAGAAACAGTAGTTCCTCTTAATGGGACGTGGAGATGAATTCCTGTTGGGCATCAGACATCAGCCAAGTGCTCAAAAACCACTGAGACAGAAAACGTTGCAGGTTTCTAATCAAAGCGCTGTCTGAGGCAGAGTGATATTCGAGGTTGGTTCATCCTAACATAAATGTTTCGACGAAAGCGGGGTGGCCTTCAACACCCCTGCCTGGCTACCGTGCTTTCTGTAGGAAAGCCAAGCAAGCAGCTGGTGTGAATCTGTTGGGCCGTTAAGTTTTCAACGTAAAAGCCCGGTTTTGAAACTTCTTACGAAGCTTTCAGTATCATTCTGGAGTCTGAATTGGGGGTAGGCAACAAGTGTTTACCAACAGCTAGTGCTGAGATTGCTGCACCAGAGAAAAGCCGTCCTGACCTTGAAGTCAGGTCCTGTTCCTCGGGTAACCAATAGACTCAAAGTTTTAGCACTAGGGTTTTCAGGTTAATAACTCCTGCCACCTGCCCTCGCCCAACCAAGCCACTGAGAATTTAAGAAAATTCAAATCATCCTTTCTGAACCTCTGGCTCTGAGAGATTCTTTTAGAACCCTGCGACTCTTCCAGATCTATTACTCTTTGTATCAAATATGTCTCAAATCCAGGTGGCCCTGGAAGGCTGGACTGAAGGAGCTCCTACCCTTCCTGAGAGTATGGATGGAACTGGAGAGCATCATGCTAAGCGAAATAAGCCAGGCGGTGAGGGACAAATACCATATCATCTCACCTTTAACAGGAACCTAATGAATGAAACAACAACAACAACAAAAAAAATGAGCAAAATAGAACCAGAAACACGGAAATAAGGAACAGATTGACAGTGACCAGAGGAGAGGGGGGAGGGGACAAAAGGGGAATGAAGGGGAGGTCTGGTCCAGGAACATGTCCAGAGGCCCCGTGGACACGGACAACAGGGCGGTGGCTGACTGTGGAAGCAGGGCGGGTGGGTGGGGCAGGGGAGAGCAACAGGGAAAAATTGGGACAATTGTGACATAACAATAAAATACAATTAAATTAAATTGAAAAAATAAAAGAAAAGAATTCTAAAGCTACTTCAGGGCTTGGCAACAAACAATGCCATGTGCCGGCCTCGGACCTGGAAGGACCAATTCCTACACCTGCACTTTCTGTCTGGCCTCTGGGTAGGCTAGTGCCTTGTCCCGAGACCCCCTTCCCACAACTCCCCAACCCCTCCCCTGTGCAGGACTGCTTGAGTCCTCAGCAGTGGGGTGGAGTGGAATGAGTTTGGATTCGAACCAACCTAGAGTCGAACCCCAGCTCTGATACTCACTAGCTGTATGACTCTGGTGAGACAATTAATTGTAATAACGTAAATATCCAGGACAGGACCTGGGCTTACTAGGTGCTGGATAAAGGATACTCTCCTTTCACAACTCAACTTGAGCTTGCTTTCAGGATTTATTTCTGGCTCCTTTAGCTCCCAGGGCCTCCCACATACCTCTTTGCTGTGTTTTTTTTTCTCCCCCATTTTTACTATGATTGCCATTTTCCTCCTCATTCTCTCAGTGGACTGAAACTTCTATATTATTTAAGATGCGCTGCTTGCTGATCGTTAAGCACCTCCTGAACCACCAGTCCTTAGCCACCTGTCTCCCCAGCTGAGCTACCCCAGCCCAGGCAGTGAAAGGCTCAGTTCAGAAGGCTCCTTCGGCAGTGCCCTGGGCCCGGAAAGCTCTCGCAGCACCCGCTCTTCCCGAACGGAAGCCAGCCAGCAGCACAGAATGTGAAGAGAGGCTTCGTCATTTCCAGACCATCAAACTACAAAAGAGCTCTTCCGCGCTGCCATATGGCCAGTGGAGCCAGGCGCATCCAGCGACGAGCACCATGGGGACACACGGAGCTGCGGGCTGCTCGCGGAGTCCCTGGGCTGGTAAGACTTTGGATGCTGCTGGAATCAGAATCCCCATGGGAAGAGGGCGGGTGAGGCTTCGACCTGGCAGCGCTTCAGCAGTGAGAATCCTCAGTTGATCTCTCAGCCCTTCTATACTCCACCTCAGGGGCCCCCACATGGTGCTGGTGGCGTTATAAAGCAAGCCTGAAATGTTCTCTATGCCAGACTTGAATGTGGGGAGTTGAGTAGGAAATTCACGAAACTCTTGTCTGTAGGGGAGAGGGTCTTTCAGTATAAAACACAAATTATTCCATGCAAGGTGACTGATTTAGCTCAAAGAGGCTGGCTTAGGTGGTGATGTCCTACCTGAAGAATTTAAAAACACAGGCAAACAGGACCTCACACAAGAAACTGCAGGGAGCCCTGAGAGATGGCATTCACAGGTTCAGTCCAGGAGCGATGACAGGACAAAGCTGGGACCCTGGGGAGTTGAGGGTGGAGATGGCGGGAAGGTAGGTGACCGGGGAGAAGGAGCTTGCGTGGAACATTGAGCCAGCAGTTGCTGAAAGTACCTCAAAGGGAAGCCAAATAAACGTTTATGCAAGCCTTTGGGAGCCACATGTGTTTCTGATAAGCCATGAGCAAGACTGGGTTCTTGGGGATAAACTCAGATCCTCCTCAGAAATTTTGAGGGGCACAATGGCAGTGTTACATGGGGTATGTCTAGTTTAAAATCAAAACACAACAATTTCAGTGTCTTTGGTTATATTATACTTGTTTGTTTGTTCTGTTAATTAGTCAAAGACACTGAAATTGAGAACAAGAGAGGAGAGGGATAGGAATATCCAGGGGAAAAGGGGAAGGGTTTAGAGCAACAAGTATGAAAGACACATGGACAAAAGCTGGGGGTGGGGGGTGGAAATGGGAGGGAGCTGGGGCGGTGGGATTGGATGGGAGTAGAAAACAGAAAACTGTGTAAGAACAAAAATTAAAATAAAATTTAAAATAAAATAAAATGTAAATAAAAATGGAAAAAAATAAAATTAAATCAAAACACAACAAAACATGAAGCAAAACTCCTGCTGTCTTATCAGCCTGTGAAACCTCTCCCGCTCTCTTCCCCCTCCAGAGCAGTCAGTTTTACTGTAAGTCAAGCGCTTCTCGGGGCTTCACAGGTTTTTAACTCATTGAATTCTGAAACTATCATTTGACCACTTTACAACCAAGGGAAGCAAGGCGAGGGGATGGGATGACTTAACCAAGGTCACGTGAGCCCCCAGAGGCTGATCTGGGAATGTGGGCGTAGGAGTCTCAGTCTAGGACTCACCCCCATCAGGGACAGCACTGCCTCTCCTCAGCCTTGGGGACCACCCCCACCAGGAGCCTCGGTAGGCCCTGGTCCACCTCCCTGCCCCACTGCTGTCCTCTCTGTCATCTCACAGCTGTGCCCGGGGCACTCCGAGGCAGCTCTGCTGTTACTCGGGTTATCTGTGACTCATTAGACCAAGAGATATTTAGGAGCATGAACCTCATCTCAGAATTATTTTTGAATTCCTTGCATCCAGGTTAACAGACACAAAGCTAGTACTGGTAAACGTTTGATGGAATGAGTGAATGAATGAACTTAGGGGTATGGGAGAAAACTGGGGCCAGATGGAGCCTGACTGGACCTAGTAATAATAGTCATTAATATTCATTGACCATTTGTTATGTTCTAGGCAGGGTGCTGAACACTTTTCACACATTATACAAACCTCTGAGGTCGGTTCTGCTACCTCATTGAACATCTGAGGAGAGTAAGTTTCAGACAGGTTGAGTTAGTGGACTTTGCACAGCTAGTAATCTGCAGAGCGAGGGTCTCAAATCAGATCTGTCTGGTGCCAAAGCCATTGATCATAACCTTCCCAATATTTTGCTGCTGTTCAAATCCCTGACCTGCTTGTCTAATCTTGCACACTTTTTACGGAAACATTCAGAGGCTTTCCCAGCTGAATTTTCCCACCACCTTCACTGTGGATCCCCCTAAAACTAGGCTGCATGGGGTCTTCTTGAAAAAGCTCCATTCTCCTTTTTATTACACAATCATCAAATGGTCACTGCTGCTGGCTAATTCGCATTGAGCCCTTGCTATAGTGTATAGTTCTGGGTATTTTTAATATTTCAGTGCATTTAATCCTGCCAACAACTGCATGAGGAAGGTACTCCTAGGTACTCATTTTCCAAATGAGGAAACTGAGGCCAAGAGAGGCAAGTTAAAACTTGCCCAAGGTTCCACATTAGCTGAAGACAGGTTGTTACTTAGTCCCAAGCATCCTGGTTCCAGAGCCTCCATTCTCAACCATCGCACTAACCTGACTCACCAGCAGGGCTGTGTGCTGAGTCTGCCGGCTCTTTAACTAGCGTGGGGTCTTCAAAGGCCAAGGCTAAGGGCTGAACCTTAGTCTTGGCCAGATGTCCTGCAAACATTTCACAAATCTAGGCCCTTGGTTACCAAGGAGACCAGGTGGATGAGTGCCAGCTTCCGGATACCAGGGGGAAAACTGTGCTGTTGATAAAAGGTCAGAACTAGCTTCTCCATACCATTTAAATACCTATTTAAATGGGAGAACACATTAGCCACTGATACATCTGATAAGGGGTGCATATCCAAAATTTATAAAGAAGTTAGGAAACTCAACACTCAAAAACCAAACAACTCAATTAAAATAACGGGCAAAGGACCTGAATAGACACGTCTTCAAAGAGGACATACAGATGGCCGATAGGCATATGAAAAGATGCTCAGCATCAGTATTCATCAGAGAGAGGCAAATTAAAATCACAATGAGATACCACCTTGCACCTGTCAGAATGGCTATCATCAATAAATCAACAAACAATCATCGGGAGGATGTGGAGAAAGGGGAACCCGCTGTGCACTGTTGGTGGGAATGAAGACTGGTGCATCCTCTGTGGAAAGCAGTACAGAGTTTCCTCAAAAAAATTGATAATGGATCTGCCCTATGACCCAGAGCTTACTTCTATGAATTTATCCAAAGAAACTCAAAACACTCGCTTGGAAGAATATATGCACCCCTATGTTCACTGCAGCATTATTTACAATAGCCAAGATCTGGAAGCAGCCCAAGTGCCCCCTGGTAGGTAAGTGGATAAAAAAGCTCTGTACCTTTACACAATGGTATACTACTCAGCCATAAAAAAAAAGAAGGAAATCTTACCCTTCTCAACAGCATGAGTGGACCTGGAGATCATTATGCTAAGTGAAAGAAGCCAGTCAGGGAAAGACAAATACCCTATGATTTCACTCATATGTGGAATCTAATGAACAAAATGAACTAACAGGGAAAATAGTGACAGACTCAGAGAGCAGGCCGACAATTGTCATGGAGCCTGGGGTGGGGAAGGGTTGAGCAAAAAAGGAAAAGGCAAAAAGTTCGTGGACATGGATAACAGTGTGGTGATTGCTGGGGGGAGGGGGTGGAGGGTACATGGTGGATAAATGGCAGTGGACGGAGACTGTACTTGGGGTGGTGAACACACAGTACAGCGCACAGATGAGATGATGTGTTTTAGAATCACGCACCTGAAACCTGTATAATTGTGTTAACTAGTGTCACCCCAAAACATTCAATAAAAAAGAAAACAGAAAGAATTCTTATTCAGTGTAGTTGAGTGTAGGTAAAACCCTGCCTTAAAAAAGTTCATATGGCAGTCCCTTTTGTAAAGCACTATTATGCAGAGTTTTGCAAATAAAATCTTGCTTTCTAAAGTAAAAAAATAAAATTCAAAACGGTGTTAGTCAGTGAACCTGGCTCACTCGTTTCTCTGAGTGCTGAGCCTGTCCCCACTGGTTCTACAGGCACAGAATGTTGGCTTTCCCATCCACGATCTGTTGATAGGGTCAAATTCCACACTGGCAGTTTCATCAGAAAGGTAAATACTGCATGTTTAGATATTTGATGGGCTTAGACTGAGAACATTTTCCAGTGAAAGCTTCAGAGGCTTGAGGCAGAGCCTAGAGTCACAAGACATGAAAGCAGCCAGGGGCTTTGGGGATCAAAGTCCAGCACCTCATTTTACGGATAAGGGAGGCCCAACCAGCAGCCTGTATCCATGTAGCTAGTGAAGGGCCAGACCAGGAGGTGACCTCCCATCTGCCATTCACAGGCCCACTGAGACTGGGAAATTATTTTTACCCAAAACTCTTCAGGAATTCATGACAGCTTCATTAGAGAAGTTCAGGAGTTGAAAATGGCTATTTCATAGTTGGAGAAGGAAGAAGGACGTCCTATCAGGGCCTTACTATCTCTGTAGTCAAAAGGAAGTGAAAAATTGACTGACTTTCTGGCCAATCTGATCAATCGAGGTAGTCAATAGGAAATTATTTCCTCAAATAGCCAGGCCCTATATTCGAATTCACTACTCAATGTCTATTAATCCCATGTAACTACTTGATGTATTTCATAGGTGGAATCATACTGGAGCTTTTTTATCCTTCACTGTTAGAAAAATGGTTACAACATTTAATAGATCTTTATACAATTTACCTTTCACAAATCTTCACATGCAAAATAAGTCTGTCACTTTAAAAATAAATCTGTAGTACAGGGTTCCATCTGGGACCACGAAAAGTTCTGAAACTAGGTAACAATGATGGTCACACGTCATGGATGCACTTTGTGCCACTGGTCTGCAGACTTTCAAATGGTGAAAGTGGTAAACTATGCTATGTATACTTTTCCGTAATAAAAAATAAATACGTAAAGAAACCTAATTTGGGGAGTAAGAAAAAATAGTTTAGTTGCAGACAATATATTTTGCTGATTTATTCAGTAAATATATAAGTGGAGTACCTGCTGTGAGTGAGGTGCATGTGAAAAATGTTCAAAAGTGCTTGCTAACTGTGAGGTGTTATGAAGAGGTAAGTTGCGTGTTTGTGCACACCTGTGCCTGGGTTAGCTGGACATTGTCCATTCACCCTTCACCCTGTCCATCTTGCTTTGATTTGGGGGAGCCCCTCTGAAATGACTACAGCCACAGACTCCTTTATCATTTGGCGTTTGGTTTGGTTTGGCCAGTGAGAGTTTCCAGGAGAAGAAGAGATGGAGGGAAGGACATGAGACTGGAATATTTATTCCTTCAGCTCCCTTTCTGCCAGGTCATGGTAAGTTGGTTGCATCCCTTCACCAAAAGCCAAAGCCCCTCGAGGTCCACACTTCCTTGCAGCTGCCTTCTCGGAGTTTCTGAGAGCCCTCTCCCCTTTCTCCTGCTGGTGGAGGGTGGTAACAGCCCCAGCTGTTGCTAGTCCCAGAGTCTGTCACAGTCCTTGTTAATTTTCTGTAGCCCTCCCTACACAGCTGTAAATGATCCTTTTATTAAACAGTCTCCAATTACCCTGATTGATGCCGATGTAATGCCTGCAGGAAGCCTCACCAACAGAGGATGGGCGTTCATATTTGTGCGTGTGTACAACCTCATGTGGCAAATGGTAGGCATTTTCTCTGTCTCAACTCATACTACCTAAGGCAACTGGAAGTGTATAAACTAAACTTTACCTTGCCTGAGAAATCTATAACTATTTAGAAAGAAAGAACTGAGTTTTAAAAGCTTCCTACTTAAGGTTTTCTAGGTTTCTGCTTTTTAATATTTTTTTAGCATTATGCTCATGATTTTAGGGTAACCATTCTCCAAAAGGGTTCACATTGTCTAAAAACTCCCATTATTTTAGGAAAAAAACGGACTTCCAATTAACAGAGTTGTGAACTCTCCAATATCTTTCACTATAAAACAAGGAGGCACCATTTCAAATAGGGAATAGTGATTGCTTAAAACAACATGTTTTTTTAATAAACCTACATTAGTTTAATGAACTTTTTCTGTGATTAGTATAATTTACTGTAATTGTATTCAGACCCCAAATTATGGGTATTACACATATGAATACCGCACTGAGTTAAGACAATTAGCTTACTCACTTTCCTGGTGTGAAATGCACAGGGCACTACAGAGCAGGGCTGCGCGTTGGCACCGGATGCGGAGAGGCCAGCCCTCCGTACTGGTCCTCGCAGGACAGATCCTTACTCCGCCGTCCTTTCCTCCCATAGCACGTGGTTTTCACAAAGCAGCACGTCATATAGGGGGGGCTTTCTGCTGTTAATACCCTCAAGCTGTGCAGCTCAGGTCTTCTTATCACTCACCTGGGCCATTGCCACATGCTTCCTCGTACGCTCATGCACGCTGTTTGTTGCATGAGGGTGCCTGGGCCAACGTGGGGCTTTGGTCCAGCCTGCGCTCTGCTCACCAAGCCTGTTTGGGTGGCTTCTCTGAAGAACAGGTGTCTTTTCTAATTTGCTTAAAAGTTGCAACAACAGCCCAACAATCTCCTGACTGGTCCTTCTTCCTCTGGTCTGCCCTCCTTCTTATTCCTCTGCTTAATAGAGCAAACTTCTAAAATATGGGTTTGAAAATATTAATGAAAGAAAGAAGATACAAATAAATGGAAAGCTATTCTGTGTAATATTGTTAAAAGGTCCATACTACCCAAAATGATCTACAGATTCAGTGCAATTGCTGTCAAAATTCCAGTGGCATTTTTCAGAGAAATAGGAAAAAAAATTATAAAATGTATAAGGAATCATGGAAGACCCCAAATAGCTAAAGCAATTTTGAGGAAGAGCAACAAAATTTGGAGACGCTGTACTTTCTGATGTCAAATTATATTGGAAACTTATAGGAACCAAAACAATATGGTTACCTGCGTACAAACAGATATTAGAAATCCAATGGAGCAGAATACAGAACCCTGATATAAACCCTTGTGTATGATCAAATGAACTCCAACAATGGTGCCGAGAACACGCAATAGGAAGGACATTCTCTTCAGTAAATGGCTCGGGGGAAATTGGATATCTGTACACAGAAGAATAAAACTGAACCTTTACCTCACTCCATGTGAAAAAGTCACCTCAGAATGGATTAAAGACTTAAATGTAAGACCTGAAACCATAAAACTCTAGAAGAAAACATAGAGAAAGTCTTCTTGACATTGGACTGTGCAGTGATATTTTGCATATGACCCTAAAAGTACAGGGGGAAAAAGCAAAGCTAGACAAATGGGATGACACCAAACTTAAAAGCTTCTTGATCACAAAAACAAATGAACAAACAAACAATCAACAAAGTGACAAAACAACCTACGGAGTAAGAGAATATATTTGCCAACCATATAGCTGATAAAAGGTTAATATCCAAAATATATAAAGAGTTCAAAAAACTCAATGGCAAGATACCACATAACTCAATTTAAAATAGACAGAGGAACTGAATAAATATTTCTCAAAAGAAGACATTTGAAGGGTCAACAGGTACATGAAAAGGTGTTCAACATCACTCGTCATCAGGGAAACACAAATCCAAACTACAGTGATATATCACCTCACACCTGTCAGAATGGCCATCATCAACAAATCAACAAGCAACAAGTGCTGGAGAGGACGTGGAGAAAAGAGAACCCTGCGCACTGTTGGTGGGATTGCAGACTGGTACAGCCACTGTGGACAACAGTAGGGAGGTCCCTCAAAAATTGAAAATGTAACTACCATACAATCCAGCCATCCCTCTTCTGGGTGTTTATCCCCCCCCAACGATGAAATTAATATCTTGAAGAGGTATTTGCACCCCCATATTTATTGCAGCATTATTTATCATAGTCAAGACATGAAACAACCCAAGTGTCCCTTGATGGATGAATAGATAAAGAAAATGTGATATATATGTATTTATATCAATAATATATAAATATATCACATCAATTTTTATATGTATGAATAGTATTCCATTATTCATTCTTCTGTATATAAATATTCAGTTTCCCCAGGATCTTTTATTGAAGAGCCTTAGAAAAGAATGAATCCTGTCATTTCCAACAATATAGATGAGCTTGGAGGCCGTTATGCTAAGTCAAAGAAGGAAGGCACAGAAAGACAAGACCTAGAGAATCTCTTCATGTGCTCTCTTGGTGATGGGCTTAGATTATTTGTGTTTATGCTTGTCATCTGTATATGCCACTTTTATGACAAAAATATATTTTAAAAAAACGAAGACATCAATCTGTTTAGTGGTTTCAGCTTAGCCTGATTTCTAATTATAAAATATCTTCCTGAAGATCCAGGATACCTCACAGGAAATCCGTGGGTAGCCAACTGCATAGAAACATCTCCAGCTTGAGGAAGCCACGCTCTCTCCCATCATCATTCGATGTACTCATTCCTTGATTTCCTATATCCATGATTTTGCTGTCTCTGATTTCAAACTCATCAGGAGCCCATGAGTTGCAAAGGAAAGCAAAGACGTAATTAGAGCCTATTGGAGCATCTAGACACTATTTGATCTGTAACACGAATGTAAAAAGAGAAACAAGCTTAAGAGTGGCTCCATCGTTTGTTCCAACAAGCACAAGACAGGTTTTAGAGCCGTTACATGAGCTCCTTCCAGGAAAATTCATGTTATCATCCTGAAGAGCTCTTCAGCTTTGTATAAGGTAAGAGAAAGGCTCTTCAAAATTAGAAAGTGATTCACACCAATTTTTTTCTGCATAAGGAGTGTGGCTTTTCACATGCATTTTCACAGTACTTTTATAACAGATCCTGGTTCCCTGATGTCACTCTGCATTGCAGATTGTGTGACAAGGGGATTCAGGAGGCAGCCCAATGCACGGGCATGGGCGTGAGGAGAGAGCTGGGTATGTAGGAAGCACCAAAAAAATGTGGGAGTGGAGCCAGGCCCTGGGCGCCCACATCCACAAACTAACTGGAATAAATCAGCAACTAATCAGCTGGCTGGTAAGGGAAGCAAATGCTGAGAGTCAAGAGATGTACACCTGCTTGAAGGAGGGACCGTCTGTAACCAGTACAGCAGATGTACACAGAAGCCACACCTCCCTTGGGGAGTATGCGGGTGAGTATGTGTATTTCTCACAAAGTTGAGATCCTACTGACACTTGATGCTATTTTGTGTCTTGCTCTTTTCACTTAATACTGTACTATAAACATGAAACTGGCATTGCTCAAGTGAGTTAATAGCATGGGTGGAATTTGAACACCCGTGTTTTTAATTCCAAAGACCAAATGCAAGCTCTTCCCAACACACCAGGTTATACACTTCTGTGCTAAGGGGTGCCTCGCCACCCCACGCCCACAGCTCCCTGTCCACTCCACCTTCAATGATATGCATACATCCTAACTCCGGGAAGCTGTGAATGTGAACTTAAGCTGGAAAAAAAAAGACATCTTTACACCTGTAATTAAGTATCTTGAGACAAAATTATTGTGGATTACCTAGGTGGGTCCTGTATCCAATGACAAGTGCTCTTACAGACAGAAGAGAGGGAGACATCGACGCAGGGAGAAGGTCGTGTGACGATGGAGACAGAGATTAGGGTGATGCCACCATAAACTGAGGAGCACCTGGCGCCCCCATAACTGGGAGAGGCAAGGAAAGGTACACCCCTAGGACCGGGAGAGGGCTCGCGGTCCGGCCGCCATGTTGATTTCAGACTTCTGGCCTCCAGAAGAGAGAGAACAAATTTCTCTTGTTTTAAGCTGCTAAATTGTGATAATTTGTGGCTGCTGCCATGGGAAAACTAATACAATTTTTTTAATCCTCTATCTTATGACTAGCATAGAGCCGGGCACATATTAGGTGTTTTCAAAAAGGGAATCACTTAAGAGATTCATATGTGGGTATGATGAAACAAAGCTTTAAATCATGTTCAACTAACTTGGCTTGAACATATGACATTGTACCTGATGATGGATTCCCGGTTTGAGTGTTGTCTAGGAAGACGACTAATATTTGTTGAGTGCCTGCTGTGTATTAGACACCAAGGCAAATTTCATTCATAAATCATATCACAGCGGGAGTAAGTGTTGTAAATTATCATGGCAAGAGCAAGGATTTTGAAGTCAAATTTGAGCTCTGATTCTTAATAGCTGTATGAACTTCAGCAAATTACAGAAACTCCCTTAACCCAAATTTATTTATCCGAAAAATGGGAAAGTGATTCCTCTCTTCCTGCCCTGGTTTTAGGAGGAAAGGAGATAATGTGTGAAGTAGCTGAGCACGTTGCCACACACACAGAAAATCTCAGCAAACACCAGTTATTATGGGCACAACAGTGGTGGGTGCGGGGAGGGGCTGGAATGGGGAACTGGCACCCCCACCTGAAAGCAACAGGTGCTCAGAGCTCCCCTTCTGACAGTTCAGAGAGCTGCTGCCTTTGGGGCCAGCTGAGTGCCTGCAGGGTCACAGACACCAGCCCTGAGGGTTACCTGGGCTCTGCAGAGGGGCTGTGGTTTAAGCTGTCTTGCTACTCTCTCACCTTTGGAAGACACCCTTTCGGGGAGCAAGGGGCTGTTGCGGGGGATTACTTCTGGTAGAGGGCTGATGAATCGGGGAGGGCAAACTGAAGTCCAATCCCCACACAAGGGGCCAGGCAGAAGGGAAACCTTCGCAGGGCCCTCCAAAGACCCAGCAAATGCACTTGACGGGAGAGCCCAAGTCTGGACCCCTGCCACACACTGGGAACAAATTGCACATCAGTGCCAAGTGGAGTAGCTGTGGTGACCAACAATGAGGATTACTCGCTTATAACAAGCAATCCTGTAAGACGAGACCTGCTTCCCTTTTCTCTTTTCCCAACACCAGAGCAGTGCATGCTGGGAGGTGGGAGGTGCTGGTAGAATAAGAGGAAGCCAGACCCACCCTCTCCCCAAGAAAGAGGAAGCCAGACCACCCTCCACAACCCTAGCGATAGACTCAACCCTTGCTGCATATTAGAATCACTTGGGAACATTAAAAAAAATTCTTGATAGGCCCAGATATTCTGATTTAACTGGTCTAGAATGAAACCTAGGCATTAAAATTTTTAATGATCAGACTGGATTGAGAACCACTTCTCTAGAGTCTCTGCTTGGGAAAAAGTGTAGGGTTGCCAGTTTTAGCGAATGACAATAAAAGTATTATATGAGACACACACATAAAATATTGTCTAAAATTTTAATAATACTGGGCATTCTGTATTTAATCTGGCATTCCTAAGGGGGAGAAACAGTATTTGAATGGATAAAAGATTGAAATTTTAAAATAAACAAGCCAGAATCTTAAAGACCAAAAGTAACTTTAATAATAGAAGGTAACTGAAACATTAAGAATCAGGCTGACCTGTCAATCAAAAGAGCTGCTACCTCCTGAGAAATGTGGGCGGGGGTGGGGGGGATGAGAGAGGTGGGAGCAGAGCCACAAAAAATAAAACCATTTCCCAGTACAATGTAATATGTCAATTATATCCCAATTAAAAAACAGAACAAAACAAAAGCATTTTGTGCCATGTGCCCAGCAAGCTGAGAGTCCCAGCGAACTAGCTGTGTCGTTCTGACCAATAGTCTTGCCCCAGAGATGAGCAAACGGAAGCCTGAAGACTTTATGTGATTTGTGCATGTTCAGCAAAGCTGGTAAGTGACAGAACCAGGATTTGAACCCAAGTAAATTTGACCAAAAGAAGAAGGAAAAAGAGCGAGTTCTTTCCACTCTGCCAAAATGACTTTCAGAAGTTTTCTTCGATGCCAGCAATACTAGCAGATGGATTCCCTGAAACACAGTGAACCTATGGAAGTAGCCCAGGAAAACCCACCCTCTTTAAAGGGCAGAGGGGGGACACTGGGGCTGGAGTGGTACATTTTGGAGTCTTGGGGGGAGGGGGACAGACCCTGAAGACCGGTTCCCTCCGGCCTTCCCGCCCTGCCCCACGCAGACAGGGCGGAGAGCTGAGCCAGGGACACGTCTGGCTCCCTGCGCTCTCAGTTCTTGAGCCTCCGAATGGTGGTGGCTGCAGGAATGTTTATTTTGCGGCAATTTCTGTTGTTCCATCGTGATGTCAACTGCTTATATTTCTGTCTTTTAATTAAATGTCATCTCTGTGCCTGTACTGGTTGTGCTTGAGCCCCAGGGCTGTTTTAGGAAAGGGCACAGTTTTGTAAATAAAATGGAGAAAAATAAACAAAACCACCTGCTCTGCAAGACTGTGCTGCCAAGCATGGAGCTCTCCAGAGTCACTCCCCCTGCCCCCCACCCCACAGGGCTGGAGGCACCCTGCCTTGTCCAAAAGTAACTTTCAGATTGGGGGCTCCCTGCTGCAGGGCCTTGACTTTGGGGGCGGCCCCAAGAGAAGCTGTCGTGACAAGCGGGGGCAAGAGACTCAGGGTGTGGGGGAAGACAGGCTGCTGGAAGTGGCAGGTCCCAAAATTACCTTTGGCTCACATATGTGAGAGGCGCAAACCTGACTAATGAGTAACACCCAGCCTTCACCTCGCCCATTCCCACCACCTGTTAAAAGGACAATTGTGACTTTTCCCCATCAGCTTCCCTCTTTCCTCACCCAGTTGGAGAATTCCACATATCTGCCTGTGCCCTGGGGTGCTGAGATTTAGGATAAAGAGCATGGGTACAGAGATGCCAGATCAGAAACACAGGAAGGAAAGGAAATAAACCCACTAGGCTCGTGGGCTGGATGCTGAGAAGCATTTTTGGTACAGTGGAGAGTAAGATACAAAAGCAGTTTTAGGCTGGGAGAGGAAGGGATTTTTACTACATAATTTATTCGGGTGAAATTCACATAACGTAAAATTAACTACTTTCAAGTGAACAATTCAGAGGCATTAAGCTACATTCACAATTTGGACAACCACCACCTCTATCTCATTCCTAAACATTTGCATCACTCCAGAGTCATATACCCTCGGAAGGGTTGCTGAAGATGTGGATTATGAATTGGATCCCTTAATGTTTTTCCAGAGATGTAAGTGAAAACTGGAGCTTATTCTTAATAACTTTAACTTGTGGACTTCAGTAGGACTCTGACCTACAAATCTGCGTCATGAGGGCCCTGGGGTTATTTGGGTTCTGTACGTACATGCAATGACCTCATGGTTACCCCCTTACCTCCAGAGAAGGGGAACCTGCAGGAGCACCTTGCCCTGGACACAGCATTTGGTCTTGGGATCTCTTCAATGCCCTTCATATTCATAAGGACCAGATTTCACCAGGTTGGCTGTTGGAGGGAAGGAGGCACCCCCTCTGATTTGTCCTGCACCCCTGCACCCCCATCTTCCAATGAGAGTCTGGTCTCAGTGTCCCACAGGAGAGGTCCCACCAGCAGCCTAAAGGTGAGATTTGAGTGTACCCAGAACCCTGGAAATACCCCTCGGGTAAACTGAAATACTCACTCTGATCCACACATCTCCTGAAACTTCACACTCCTTTATACTCTTAAGTACCCACGCCACCAGCTCTCTCCCCCAGTTCCATACCCCCAGACAACGGATGGCAGTATCCTCTCCGTATATTCAGGGTTTTTTGGAATTTACTGCTTACTGTGAAAAAAACTTGATCATGAATTTTCTGCATCTTCTATTTCTCACTGAAAAATACCTGTGGAAGTCCCTCCTAGTCACCTGGCATGGGCCTAATTCTTTTTTTTTTTTTTTTTTTGTATTGGTCACATAATTATTCATGATGAGACTTTTTCCAGAGGTTCTGGGTTTCCTATTCTAATACGATCTCCTCAACCCGTGAATTTATCCTAGATTTTCTTGTAAGCTATTGTTTTATTTTATATAAATGTAGAAAGTCCTTATTATGTCTAGAATTTATTTTTGTATATGACATAAAATGGGATTCAACTTGTCCTTTCAGAGAATAGTAAATTGAGCTAGTATCATGTGTTAAATAATCTGTTTTCTTCCTGCTGACTTGAACTTTCCATTTTGCCGTGTATTACACGCTCCCATACTGGAGTCTACGTTTTCATCCCCCATTCTGTTCCTCTCATCGATTCAGCTCCACCTGAACTAATAATGCACGATGCTTCGGTCACGATGGCTTTCTGGAGTGCTACGATATCTGATAAGGTTAGGCTTTCTTTACTGTTTCTCTCTCCTGTTTTTCTTCACTTCTGGACATTTATTCCTCCGTGTATGTTTTAAGCCCTTTTTATCCTACAAAGTAATAAAATCTGTTGGAACCAAAAATAAGTCTATGGCATTAGAAGGCAGGATGATAGGCTGTCCCGGTGGAGGGCGGAGACTGGGAGGAGGCGTGACGGAGACTTCCGGGTGCTGGCTGCGTTCCACCTTCTTATGGGGATATTAGTGACATGGGTACATTTATGGGCACATGTTCATATTTCTGAATGGACATTATACTGCAAGTCAAAATTTACTTGCAATTTAAAAAACCTGTTGGCATTATAATTGACACTCTATTACATTTATTTTTTTGAGAGAATGATTTTTTAATATTAACTTTTCTGAACAAATTTTATGGTGTTAAAATGTATTCAAATTTTGGTTTTTTGTTTTTATAAGATTTTTTCATATAGTCCTATACCTTTTTATGTATCAATATCTTCTAGATTTTGTCATAAAAATTAATTGAATCTTTTTTCTATTTTTATGTAAACATGTTATAGTATGGAGAAATAACTACTTTTTGTAAGTATTTTTGTAAATCTTGCCATGTTACCACAGTCTTCATTAATCTGAGTGCATGTTTTTTTTTAACTAGTTTCCTGGGTTGTAGACTGTAATCATGTTTTTAGTGGAAGAAAATATTTATGTCGGTTACTTTATTTTGTTTCCCCAAAGCCTCCAAGGCACTGTCGAGTCGTCGTACTAAGAGCAGGCATAAATCTAGAAAAGAAGGACAGGAAGGACCCTGAGCAACAGGAAAATTCCAGTCCTTTATTTCTGCTTTCAAATGTTTGTACTAATTTACCTTAATTTTTTGCCTTATTACATTTGTTAAAATCTCTAAGTCTTTAAGAAAATACTGAATTAAAACAACAATAGTGGGGATTCTTGTCAAGTTCTTGATTTTATTTTTTAATTATATTTTATCGATTATGCCATTACAGTTGTCCCATTTCCCCCTTCGTCTTCCTCCACCCAGCCCCGCCCACTCCCTCAGACAGCCCCCATCTTGCTGTCCAGGTCCATGGGTCGTGCATGTATGTTCTTTGGCCACTCTATTTCCTGTACCACACTGTACATCCCCACGGCTATTCTCTAACTATCTACTCGTGCTTCTTAATCCCTTCACTGTTTTCATCCACCCCCTCACCCCGCTCCTGTCTGCCAACCATCGTAATGTTTTCTATACATCTATGATTCTGTTTCTGTTCTGCTTGCTTATTTTGTTTTTTAGATTCGATTGTTGATAGATGTGTATTTGTTGCCATTTTGTTCTTCCTATTTTTTTTCTTTTTCATCTTAAAGAAGACCATGTAACATTTCTTATAATGTTGGTTTTGTGGTGATGAACTCCTTTAGTTTTTTCTTGTCTGTGAAGCTCTCTATCTGCCCTTCTATTCTAAATGCCGTCTTTGCTGGGTAGAGCAATCTTGGCTGTAGGTCCCTGTTTTTCATGACTTTGAATATTTCTTGCCAGTCCTTTCCAGCCTGAAAAGTTTCTTTTGAGAAATCAGCCGACAGTCTTATGGGGGATCCCTTGTTGTAGGTTCCTGATATTAAAGGAAATGCTGTTGATATTTTGCTGATTAGAATGATAACGTGACTGGTTTTTGATAGAAACTTTATTATACCCAACAACTCTCATTTTGTTCTCATTTTCCTTAGAGCTTTAACAGCAATGGCTGCGGAATTTTATCAAGTGACTTTTCAGGAATTATTAATAGGATGATATGGCTTTTCACCTTTAATTTATTGATGAAAATATGTCACGCTGATAGATTTCTTAATGTTGCCCTTAGTAATTCTAGAATAAACTCTGCTTTACCTACAGTTTGCCATATTGCTGGATTATATTTGTTAATATTTTACTTAGAATTTTTGCCATAAAACTGGCCAAGAGTTTCCTTTTTTGTCATATCTATATCAGAGTTTAATACTCAAATTATGCTGTTTTCATCAAATAAATTGAGAAGCTTTCAATTTCTTCCACGGCCTGGCATAAATTAATTAACATTGATATAATCAATTCTTTGAAGATTAAAAGACTGAGCTGTGGAACTGTCTGTCTCATTACTCTTTTAATGACAGATCTTAATCTTTTTCTTCTTTTCTACTATCATTAGTTATTCAGGATTTCACTGCCTGGATTAATTTTGGTAGTTTCCTTAAATATTCAAACTTATTTTCATAGAGTTAGCATGCAATAAATTATTATAATTATTTTAATCTCTCCTGTATCTGTGATGACGACTCCCTTGTCATTCCCAGTCTGTCTGGTTTTGGTTCTTTCTTTTCTTTAATCAGACTTGAGAGGGGTTTATCAGTTTTGTTGGGTTTTTAAGAACTGGCCTTGGGATTCATTTACAGTGTCTGTTGTTGTTTTCTACTTGTTTTCTACTCTGTTGTTGCTCAGCCTTCATGTGGACTAATTTGGCTTTAGAATGCTTTTTCTTCCTCACCCCCCTCTCCCTGTCCAGAGGAGACGTACTGTGCTTTTTAGCTCCATCCTCCTCCCACTGCTAGGTTTAGCTAAGATACAGAAAAAATTTGCATTGCACATCATCATCATCATCATTAGCATTTCCTTGGAGCATTCCTGGTCCCAGTTCCCGATCATTTCTACTGGTCAAAAACTCCACCCATTTGTAAAGGATGCTCACAGAGCCACTTCCTTTAGAATCCCTTCCTGAGCCCCCAGCTCCAGTGGTCCTCAGCTCCGGCTGAAACTCCGTCTGGATTCCCTTCTAGATGGAGGCGAAATATTCATATTAAAAAGTAGAACAGGCTGGAAAAAATGGAGACATGCCACTTGGTGAACATTTCCTTTGTTTGTCTCCTGCCTGCTTCTCATGGCTGACATGTCTTCTACATCCCTTCCAATGTGTTGTTACCCATCTCTGATAAGTTTGGAAACCAGATCCTCAAGCTTGTTAAAACTGTGTGTACAGGAAAGAACAAGGATGTTGAATGACAGCGAGGTCTTCCTACATATGAAGCATCTGAATGTCCTTGCAGTGGAACTTCTAGCGTCACTGCTAGGTTTAGAGCCCTTGGTTCCAGGCAGGTGTGACAGGTGTAGACAGGGCTCTACATGCATGAAGGTAAGAGAAGAAAACAAGTTACTCTAACTTCAGGCCATTTCCTGTTGTAAATCAGAAGCCAACCTTCCCTGCTCTTTCTGGTACTTACAGAATTTAGCCTAAATGCAGCCTCTCCTCATAGATACCCTTTCCTCTGGCATTTCATTTGCACATTTTGGAAAGTTCATCCAAATAAGAGTTCACTGAGGATGGAAAGAGACCATCTGGGCTCCTGGCCATGAATGAGGGGTGCTCAGGACTCATGGGGGGAACTATCCAAGAGCTATAAGAGCTGCACCCTCAAATTCTTGGGTGGTGATATTTTCCCTCCATAGTATGCTTCCTAACCGATACATACAAGTTATCTGCAAACATCCAGCTGCACCAAAAATTAGTAGAATTGTATTATTTATTTCCATGACACAGTGCAAACATTATTCATATAGTACCTATGAATATACCCAGTTCTGGGAGGGGCAGGGAATTATGGCAAGAAAAGGGAACTTTGCCATCAATTTAGATTCTGGGTTAGTAAATCGCAGATATTAGTGATGCAAGCCTGCATGATATATGACTTTTAAAGCATCCCTATCCACAGATCTCTCTGACTTTTCCCATTTGTCCCTGTCAACAATTGACACCGCAGTCTTTATCTGTTTTTACTTTTAAAAATTGAATTTGAGATAGCACGTTTCCTCACAAAAACTCTTTTAAGGGCGGGGGGGGGGGGGGGGAACAGTCTGTAGCAGTTTTTTCCCCAGGTTTATTTTAGAAAAGAGTGCAAGAGAAAGATCACCTTCGTTTGAAAAATATTAACTATACTCACACAAGTCTGTAAACATATTTACAGAAAGACTCTTATTCATCTTTGAATCTTCCAGGGCCTGCCACATTGAGTATGGTGGATTCTAAATATTTGCTGAATAAATAAGTGAAAGAGTGAATGAATAAAGTATGGAAGCAAATGATTAAATTACTGAGTGACTAAGTGGAGATGAGCTAACTGGCAGGAGGTGAGCTAACTGGTAAGAGAATAAGTAAGTGCACAAAAGATGTAATAGGGACAGACCCAACACTGAGAGGAGGTGGGAGGGATGATCAGAGTGGGTGAGATTGGTGCTCTCCCCATTGGCTGCATGGTAGAGTAACTGGGTGGGCTCTAAAGATACCAGAGCCCACATTGCACACCCAGCCTATCAATCAGAGCCTTTGGGGGGGAGGGGCGTGACCCAGGCATTGGTACTGTTAAAAGTTTCTCAAAAGATTCCAATGTTCAGCCAGAGCTGAGGACCACTGGGACTGGGGCATCAGGAAGGGGGTCATATAAGTGGCTCTGTGAAAATCCTTTAATGGATGGGTAGAGTTTTGACTTGTGAAAATGAGCAGGAATTGGGCAGGGTGTCCTGACTCCTCTCCCTCCCAACCACAGCTCCAGCCTGTCTGTCCTACCTATTCCGGACAGATGTGGGCAATGGGGAAGGGGGCATCGGGGAAATTAAGCGGCCTTCTCTCCTCTGGACTGCCAGGGAGCCTGGGAACTAACGTGTGAGGGACGCAGGGGAGGCTGTGAACACGCAGTATCCCGCAAGAGTGAGCCTGAGGGCCTGCCCACCCAGGAGAACGTCAGTATCCATGCGCGTAATCCCCCTCAAGGGCTGGAAAGGGAAGCTGGGGTCATCTTATTTTTGAGGTTGGGAGACCGTGAAAAGATGGGAAACACAAAGGCTTCCTTTCTGGGGTCATTCACAGGGGTCTGACAGCACACCCTCTGGTCCGCTGCCCACCCCTGGGGTCTCAGATACAGAGCCTTCTCCTGCTCTTGGAAGTGAGAGCGTAGGAGGTTCTTCCCAGCTACTCCTGAGCCCCAAGAAATAAACAAAGAAAAATAATACATCAGAGAAAGACAACAGCTTGAGAGAGAGAGAAACAACAAGAAATCGGAATATAAAAAAATAAAGATGCTTTAAAAATTAGACTCAATCACACAGCTGATAAGAGATCGCCGCCATGAGGGCAAAGAGCCATGCCAGGAGCGGACAGGGGACAGGTGGGGACGAGGCAGCCATTCAATCACAATGCAAGAGAATTTCCTGCAGACGAAGAAAGACCAGAAACCATCTTGGACGGTTTCACTGAATCCTACATCTCATCTTGGTACATTTCTGAATTCCAAAGGTAAAGCACTAAGCTTTCGGCTCACGGGTAAAAAGAACGAGGAAAGAGAAGTCGAGTGGCAGTCAGCTCTCCGGGACCAGAAGCGGGACGAGGCTGACCTTGGACTTCCGGCCCTCAGAACGGGGAAAGAACGCATTTCTGTTGTTCCAAGCCACCAGGTTGTGGGTGTCACACTGTTTATCGTGACTATCTGGTCCAATGACTGCAATAGCTGTGTTTCTCATTTTTATTTTTTGCTGTTTGTTTCTAACGTTATTTTCCTCATTTTTATGTCCTTTTGGGGAAAAATGCAAGAAAGTTAATGAGCCCAAGATTCATGTTACAAGTAGCAAACTTTGCTGCCTTTCTATTTGCATTTACTGAGCAGTTAAGAGTTGTTTTGCCCACCATTAACCTTTCAATGAGGCCTAAAGAGCTCTGGTACAATTTACATTTTCATACTTAATTTGTATTTTAATCTTTAATAAGGAATCTGAATTTAGAGTATTGTAGATCTGAAATTAGGTAAGGAGTTGTTTTGTTTTTCTCATAATAAGTTTTTTAAAAAGACATTACATATTAATGATATTCTAATGTGTGTTGAAAACAATTGGCTTTTACTTTTTATAAAGTTTAGATTTCCCACAGTAAAATCATAGGCTGCAAAGCAATAAGACTCCTGGTTGCTCTTTCTGCTTCTCTGGAAAAGGTTCTGGGGC
Source organism: Anoura caudifer (assembly GCA_004027475.1). NCBI lineage: Eukaryota > Metazoa > Chordata > Mammalia > Chiroptera > Phyllostomidae > Anoura > Anoura caudifer. Next base: position 2,737 of record PVKU01005627.1, on the reverse strand, counting down.
AGTTGAATAAAATGTTTTAAGCTGTGTGTGCTCAGGGGCGAGGCTGGTGCTCAGGGACCTGGGACTGGCCACGCCTTCCACCTCGTTTGTTGACTGAAAAAGACTCATTTGTTTGCGATGGCAAGAGGAATCCTATAAAGAGATTCAGGCCCTTTTTTTTTTTTTTTTTTTTTGGTAAAAATGTAAACACAGTAGGTTCTCATCATTCACAGCAGTTATGTCCTTTCCGTAAAGTCACCGTAAACACTGAATGAACAAATACTGAACCATGACCCCGAGGGGAATGCAGAGTCAGGTTCCCCCAACCTCCTGCCACAACATTTTCATCCACTGACCAATCCATAACCTTATCTCATGTGCGTCCGTGTTTAAGGACAGCTTACTGAGTGCACGTTGTTGATTCATTGGCACCGCCCTCGCGGCCAGCAGCACCAGAGCCCAGGTCTGAATGAAGCTCATCTAAACATACATCTCTCTCTCTCTTTTTTTTTTTTTAATTTTATTTTAATTATTGTTCTTGTACAGTTTTCTGTCTTCTACTCCCATCCCAGCCCACTGCCCCAGCCCTCCCCAGCTTGAACAGACACTTCTCCAAGGAGGACATACAGAAGATCCAGAAACACATGAAAAGATGCTCGATATCACTAGCTATCAGAGAGATGCAAATTAAAACCACAATGAGATACCACCTCACACCAGTCAGAATAAACGTCCATCTCTTCTCGGGAAGGCACACCGCAGCCCCCTCGCGCTGAGGAACACCAGGCAGCAAGCACTTCAGCACTGCACCTGAGCACCCTCTTAAACAGCAAAACTACCAACAAAAAGCACAAAAATGCAAGAAAAGGGGGGGCACCAAGTATACTGCGAAGAGGACACACGTTCACAATGGGAGAGCTGAAACAAGAGGCAGAGGTTGGCAAGCTTTATCTCAGCCAGGAAGGTGTGCTTCTCCGACAGGACAGATTTTCAGCAGCCTCCCCCGGATGGGAGCCGCTGGAACCGGAGGGGCAGTTTAACCAACAGTGGTCCAGAGCTGCCATGTGCCCCCTCACTCTCAGTGATCCCAAGTCAGAGACAGAAACACCTGAGGACTGGAGCAAGGCCCTCTACACAGGTGGCGATGATTGCAACCTGGGCTGATGAGGTGTGGGTGGTTGGTACCCTGGCCCACCCACATTTCTCTCGGCCCAGGGAGAAGTGCACGGAGCAGCTTTCCTAGGACCGAGCTAAAATAAGATACGCGGGAAGGGGATGGGGAATGGGAAATCTCACAGCTGACCTTGGACGTACCATACACCAGTACTAGACACATATATTAACCTGCTTCATCCTTCTGGCAGTGAGTATGATGGCAGGTACCATCATTTGTAGTAATGCTTTGTTTAGTTTCTGAGGTTTAATAATTTGGCCAAGGCCATCAAGATGGCAAGGGGCTCAGCTAGAAGCCAAATCCAGGCATGGTGGTACCAGACCCTACGCTCATATCCTTTACTCCGTAAGAAGGGGGGTGTGTGTGTGTGTGTGTGTGTGTGTGTGTGTGAGAGAGAGAGAGAGAGAGAGAGAGAGAGAGATGGGACTTCCGGCCAAGATGGAGGCATTGGCAGACACACTGTGCCTCCTCGCACAACCAAAATTAAGGACAACAAAGATTTAGAAACAAGAAAACAACCAGAACTCAGAAAATCAAACTGTTCGGAAGTCCAACGACGATTCATCCAGACCGGTAAGAGGGGCGGAGTCGCGGCAGGAAAAAGCGGAGGTGCAGACGGGCACGCAGACAGCAGCAGCTGGCAGCCCCCAGGTGCACAGGCAGCGACTAGCAGACCCTGGGCACGGGGTGGCAACTGTGCAGAACCAGTGAGGCCGCACAAGGCAGCTGGGTGACCGGGTGGTCCCACATTCATGCGCAGATAATCCAGGTGAAGCGGAAGTGGTGAAAGGGACTGGAATCTGAGAGTGAGTAAAGCAAGCGCCATTGTCTCCTCTCAGACCCCGCCCCCACATACAGCGTCACTACCCAGCGACTGGGCTGCCCGGCCCTGGGGAACACCTGAGGCTCCACCCCTCATACGTAACAGCTGCGACTAGACAAAAAAAAAAAACCCAAAAACCCCAGAAATGAAAATGGCTCAAACCGGAGAACAAATCAAAGCCCCAGAGCCAATTTATCTAAGCGATGAAGAGATTGCCAACCTATCAGATGCACAATTCAAAACCCTGGTAATCAGGATGCTTACAGAATTGGTTGATTTTGCTCACAAATTAGATAAAAAAATTAAGGCTACAATAAGTGAAATGAAGAAAGATGCATGGGGAACCAACAGAGATGGGAGGAAAACTGGGACTCAAATCAATGCAGTGGATCAGAAGGAAGAAAGAAACAACCAAACAAAAAACAAGCAAGAAACAAGAATTCAAAAAAATGAGGAGAGGCTTAGGAACCTCCAGGACATCTTTAAACGTCCCAACATCCGAATTATAGGGGTACTGAAGGGGAAGAAGAAAAGCAACGAGTGGAAAACTTATTTGAACAAGTAATAAAGGAGAACTTCCCCAATCTGGCAAAGGAAATAGACTTCCAGGAAGTCCAGGAAGCTCAGAGAGTCCCAAAGAAGTTGGACCCAAGGAGGAACACACCAAGGCACATTATAATTACATTACCCAAGATTCAAATGAAGGAGAGAATTCTAGAAGCAGCAAGGGATAAGGGGACAGTCACCTACAAAGGAGTTCC